>JAQIWG010000903.1:0-28194 GCA_034695025.1 Chamaedrilus cognettii
CACCCCCCCCCCCGGCTACTTGTTACAAATCACAACCTAAAAAATCTAAAACTGCAAGCTTGTGTGGCTAAAATGTTGAGTCGCAGTGCTCGCTGTGCCCGCCAAGCAGTGGCCCTCAGTGCCCCCCGCGCTGCACAGGCATCACGACGGTGCTGACGATGACATTCCTCGGCATCGACAATCGGCGCGACCTGCCGCGCGTGTCCTACTCCACGGCGCTCGACTACTACGTCGCGACGTGCTTCGCGCTTGTGCTCGCGTCCATCCTTCAGTTCGCCGTCGTTCACTTCTTCACCAAGCAGGCGAGCGGCGAGCTCGATCTCCCCTCCTCGCCCTCGTTCACCCGCGCGCTGCCCTTCTCGCTACCCCACACTCTCTGTCGGTCCCCCGCACTACAGCCTCTCATATCGAGCCCTGGGGCGAGAGGGAGAGGGCTTGAAGGTAGGGGCAGGCGGAATGCAGGGATGAGTGGGGGGGTGCTTGAGGGCAGGCAGGGTGCGGGGGATGGAGCGTTGAGGAGGGTTGGGACGGTGACCACCGGACGCGCATGTCGGTCGGTGCATGAGGCGACGTGCGCGACCAGGCCGCGCAGATCTCGTTTGGCTGTCAGGGGCCCCGTGAAGGGCCTGGGCTCTGCCAGAGAATCAGGTCCCATGAAGGGCCTGGGCTCTGCCAGGGGACGGGGTCCCATGAGAGCGATGCAGGCGAGAGGAACACTCACACACAACGGACCCATGACTCATGCTAACTGCACACTTGCTGGCGCGACCAATGGGCTAGCGACAGGGGGCCTGAGGGTGCGCCAAGGGCTCAAGGGTGCACGTGAGGGGCCGGACTCCGCCACCAGTCCCTGCGCTCCCTCCTTGTCCCCTCCAGCCGCCTACTTCCCCTTCACCAGGCACAACCCCCTTCTCCAGTGTCTGCGCTGTCTGTTTACCAACCCTCCGCGCTACCGCGAGAGTGCCACACGACAGCAAGATGTGCACCAGGGGGGCCTTAACCACGGAAGCGCGCACCAGCAGGGCTGGGCAGCGTCTGACGTCATGAGCCGTGACGTGCATGACGTTATCAACAGCGTCAGCAGGATAGATCAAGTGTCGCGCATTGTCTTTCCGCTCGTCTTCACAGCCTTCAACGTCGTGTACTGGAACTCATACATGTAACCTGACTGACCCTAACCCTAACGTGAACTCTAACCCTAACTAACCCTAACCCTAACATGAACCCTAACCCTAACCCCAACTAACTCTGACCTAACCCTAACCTAACCCTATCCCGAGACCTAACCCGAATCTTACCCGAATCTTAACCCGGCCTTACCGCGCGCCACAGATCTATGGCGTCTATTGCAACTGTAAGATGCCGTGTCTATGGTCTAGAGGCGAGCGTACGATTAATTAGAGTTATTTTTAGATGACATCGTACACCTAATTTTGCTGCTGCCTAAGTTAAACAAATATATACTCGAATATGAATATTCGTATAAGTCGTTATTATTACGAAACGTCAAATTTAAATCGATTTCATGAGATTCATGCGATCTATTGCGTGTAATTTGATCAAATATGTCTATTCATAAACCATTTCAAAGATCTGCAAGATTTAAACCGGTTCAGATGACACAGTGGAAAATGATGCGTGTTTACCGGCAAGTAACTGATGCCAGCGCAATGCCTGAATGTGTCGCAATGCTGACAACATTTGAAGTTTGTACTGCAGCTCATTATTATTGGAGACTTAGACTTTTGAAAAAGATTGCAATTTTTACGTGAAGTAAAATTATGCCCCTTTCGGCCCCATCGTCACTCACAGATCTGACGGATGGACCAAAAGAAGAAGAAAACTATGCCACATTTTTAACTCACTTTGTCAACTTTGCGACAGCATTTGCAGCAAGGAAATTCTGATTACCTATTTTTCATAACTAAGATAGCTCATTTTTATTAATATGATGATTTTCAAGCTCCTTTCAATCCAAAGTCAAGTTAGGTTTTTGCTCAAACGTGGCTAAAATGAAATTTTATACGAAAATATGTGATAAATGGCAAAATCTAGAATTTTATGCGGAAATAGAAAAAAACCTAAAATACGCGGAAAGTTGAAATAAACTCGATTATTTACACAGAAAATCAATCGCATTTTTCTACGATCCTTAGTCATTATAAGCAAACAAATACTTGGCAGATAAAGTAGAAACAATAATATCTCTTTAATATTGTATATCCAACACAATATAAAATCTCTGACTTCAATGAAGTGTGTGATACAAATTGCAAGTCAATAAATCTGCAGCTTGAGGTCTTGACCACCTTGGCGGCCAAGCTTAATCTAAGGCTGGAATATTAAATCTTGAAATAATATTACAAGCAAAGAAAATGTGGAGTCCAAAATCCTAAAAATGATGTTTTTGTAAAGAAAAGTGTGGAGTGCTAGCTAGATGTTGCGTGGAGAGCAATATATATGTGAAGTTAGGAATATTGTGTGATGGAGTTAAGAATATTGTGTGATGGAGTTAAGAATATTAGAACCCGAAGGATGATCTCTGTCGAGGAAAAAAGGAGTAATTATACGCTGGAAGGCCTTATGGGGGTAAAAGAACATGACAGAGGACGACTGCAAAGCTTACACTGAGCAGTGAACAGGCCAGGCTACCACGCATTCACTTGGTGCCAGCCAACAACTAAAGTGATGCAGGCTATGCTTCGAAACAAACTACGCAGATATGCAAATCTAATTCAAATTCAATCGTACATATAATGTTAAAAAACAAAACGTTACAGCGTCGAAAAACAATAAACACACATAGATCTATAACCTACACACATGCATATCGTGCAGAAATACAAGAAGACGCTGTACAACCAACAGAATGAGTAAATATCAGACTACGTTCGGTGCGGATGAAATGACAGGGTGCTCAGCATCAGGCCACATTAAAATTTCCTGCCATTTTCAGGTTTTCAGTCAACCTTTTGAAAAATTCCTGTCAAAATGTGTGTGTTTAAAAACTGTATTCTACTGATTTTAAGCGATTTAAAAACAACAAATTAATGAGTTTCACTGACATTGTTCAAGACCGAAGATATTATCAAGTTCAGAAAGTTAACTGTTAAATCTTTCTGAATTTTGTTGCACTTAATTTTCACATTTTAGAGCGCTGCCCACTATAAAATAATATATTCTGCAGCTTCATTTTTGTGCACGTAATTTTCACGAGTTTTACCAATTCGCGAAATTCACCAAAATTACATGTACGCAAAATTTGTTTTCAGTTTCATGTTAGCCCAATTATGGTTCGGGACCTATAATTTATTTCAGCTTGAATTCAGTTTCAACTTGGGTAATGATTTTCGTTATCGTTAACGAAAATACGCTGTTACTTACACATATGAAAATAATTTGAGTTTTAGTTGAGTTTTAGTTCGGTAGCTATTATTATTTTAGTTTCAGTTCAGTTTTTTTATTCAGGCAATAATTTTCATAATCGTTAGCGATAAGCCAACATTTTCGTCAACGTTAATGAACAAAAAATTTTTTATGCAAAAAATATAATATTCATTAAATTCTGTTTTTTTGTTACAATACACAGCAATGTCAGAATGCGGTTGGATGAGGTACCAGGAAAACAAATTTTTCGACCACTACTCCATCAACGCAGTCCAGCAGTAATACTTCTTGAAACATATTATAACGCGCAAGAAGCGACCATAAATTGTACAAAGCAACGCTAACAATATAAGAAATTTAAAATCGAGCCTGCAAGTTCGATACTCTGCACTGCCTACAGCGAGAGCAGCAGCTATTGGCTAGCAAGCTAATAGAAATACAAAATTAAATAAAGCTATTAGAAACGGATTCATCTCAAGCGAATGAATTCGCGTCAACACGAAAGAATAATTCTCTAATGAAACAGTTCCACATGCTTGTTAGTGCTGTGGAAAAAATACACGAAAACTCAACGCTCACCAAGATACGAATCTTATTAAGAATCAATTAAATAGACATAAATCTAAACTATTAAAAATGATACTAGCATCGTCGTTAATTGGCAGCTCTGAATAAAAGATCAACGAGCAAAACAAGTCTATAAATTGCACATTTAAAAATAAATCTAGATATCGTCAATATTCATCAATACATTAGCATAAGCACGCAAAAAACAAAAGCACACACTGTGGAAGACTTTGTGAGGGACCCAGCAGTGACGTAACGTGTTGACAAATACAAGAAATAGAGTACACAACGAAAACGGACCAACACAATCACATTCTGCTAGCGACGCATCTGAGGAGGCAACAGTGAGCTATGACCTTTAGTCATCATCTGAGTGTCACACAAGCAGTCATTCGTGTGTTCAATGGCGTGTGGTGTGTCATCATCATAGTCATTGTGGTGTGTCATTGTATGTCCCATGTGTGACGTATGTGTGATGACAAGAACCAAGATTACCGGGTACCATCCCACAACAATCATCACACCGATGAAAGCGCATGTGGCACATACACGCGCGTATATAATTAATGGCTTATTTTTGCTTAGGATCAACGGGGCAAGCACATATTGAGTGGGATAAACTAGAGTAGAACCCAAGCTTCACTATCAATGCCATTTACTCCTGTAGCTTCTTTCAGGTTTGATGTACAAAATATTTGAATATTTGAATCCATAAAAAAAATACAATGGCGGCTTGCTGCCGTTTTTTGTAACTGGATAATTGACAGTAGTGTCCGTGATCACACAAATGACTGGCGTGTTCGTCATCCAAGGACGATCATGCAGACGACCAACATCACGCGTGTGACACAGGAAGTGACACACTAACACTTACTCACATGTGACATTTGAATGAATGATGATGATTGAAAGTCATTAGACTTACAGGTCGTAATGACGCCATGGCAGCACATATAATCAAACTGATGAAATGTCAAAACAAAGAATCTTGCTGTAATTACTCTACTCAAGAATATTGCAGTCTACTGGCCAAAGAGAATACGCGTTGAATTATAGCACTGAAAGACACTTGTCATTCAGTGGCAACCGGATGAACATCGCAGAGACTGCTGATTCACGTGTAGCAGTAGCTGGCCGCAGCAGTAACTGACCGCAGCAGTAGCTGGTCGCAGTGGTAACTGGCCGCAGCAGTAGCTGGCAGCAGCAATAACTGGCTGGACTGTCTTCAGTTCATCCACTTGCAGCAGTTGATCGCCCCACACAGACAGGGAATCTTGTTCTTCTCGTCCTCAAAGTCAAACTTGTAGTCGTACGTCAGCTGTGCAGTACACACACAGAGGAGGTGACAGGCTGCAGCACACACATACATACACACCGTCACGCAAGCATACACTCCCACACACACAAAACAGAGAAATATTTGATTTTGCAGTTTTTATAGACCGTTTACAGTAACATGGACCAGTACAGTACAGTTCAGTGCGTCGGGGCAAGAAAAGAACAGCGCTCACTTATCTAGTCGCCTCTAACGACTCGCCGGATGGGCTCTGAGCTGGAATATAATGCTTTTTTCACAGATCTCAGTGAGAGATGAAAGACTGCAGGTCTACAGTCAGACAGTGTGGCACAGTCTGACTCTGCTTAGCAACTCACACAGCGTCAGTTTGTTATTTATGAGGGTGCGTGCCATTTTTAGTGACACATAAGTGGACAATGTGCCAATCATTAAAACCTGAACCATACTTCAGTCCTTTACGATTCAGGAATCAATTCTGACCCAGGGATCAGTCCTGACCAAGGGATCAGCACTTATCCAGGGATCAGCACCGATCCCTGGATCAGTCCTCCCTGATCCAGGAATCAATTACGACCCGGGCCCAGGACTGACCTCCTCGCCGCCGTTGATGCGCCGCTTGGCGCTGATGATGATCTTGTCGCCGCGCTCGGTCGGCACGACCTCCGTGAAGCAGTTGGGGTCGCACGAGTGGTTGATGTAGCGCGCCGGCCCGCCCGCCATTGTCGCGTCGATCACCGTGCTGTCATCGATGCGAAACATGTAGACCCCACGGTTCTGCAGCACACAGCGCAACAGTGCTACATGATGTGGATACACGCTATACACAGCCAACAGTGAATTCTAAATACACTAATTTTATGCTTTCTTATACATCTTCTATACATCCATACACAGGAGATGAACCCACAATGTTGGACAAGGGCTCCTCACTATTCCTTGGGATAAAAGGGTTGAAAACCAGTATCTTAAAGTGCAGCAGAATCACTAAACCCCCTAACACTCCCCCCTCCCCCTGTAGCCCCCAGCCCACGAGGGCCCCCCCAGGTAGAAAGATAGAAGAGGTGAGACCTGCTGCTCGTAGACCTTCTCCCTCAGCTCAGAGACCTCGTTGCGGATCAGCTGACCAATGTACTCGATCACCATCGTGTGCTTCTCCAGCGCACGCGCCGCAAACAGACCAAGGCCCTGCGCACACACGCGCGCGCGCGCACTGCATACACACTCACACATGCACTGCACACACACTACATACATACAGAAACAGATTGAGGCCCTGCGCACACACACGCACACTGCACATTTGACAAAGCATTATTCAACAGTGCCAATTTTACATGAGCTGCTTGCCAATGGGCCAACAACTAGCTCTTCGTAAATAATTTTTTTTTTATAAATTGGCTATAGGGGCTGGTAGGTCTAGTCATTCAATTTATCACTTGTATAAATGGACCGACACAGAATTTAATAACATATGCATTAAATATAGCTTCTCTTTTCCGCCTAAAGCTTATGGATATAAACAGTGCATGTTTAAATATTTTGAAGCAACTATGTCTTGGGATTTTTCTATTTGTATTACTCTTATCATCGTTGGCTAACTTGTCCTTGAATGAACATATTGACAGCGCTGTCATCATCCTTTGGCGCTACTTAGTGTTCCTTTATGCTGTATTTGTGTTAATGTGTGCATTTGCTACACTTTTTGTCTGAATAAAGATATAATGTCATATACAGATAACACTACTACATACTGCACATACTACCAAGGTCCTGCGCACACACACACATGCATACTGCACAAATGAACAAACAGACGCACGCTGCACTCACACATCCACGCACTGCACAAACACCGCGTGCAGCAGCGTGGCAGACACAGGCTCCTTCAGCACACGCATGCACTCCACTCACACATACACACACAAGCATACATACAAAGCTCCAGGTCACTGGCACGCTGAAGTGGCCACTCCGTGAGCAGACACACGCACACAGAAGCACACAGACACACCAACACACATACCTGCACGTTGGAGCGACGTAGGTAGACGTTGTTGCGCCACTCTGTGCGCAGCGAGCGGTAGCGCTGAGACTTGGATGACGTGAACTGTTTCATGTACTGACTGATGCTGAACTCTGACCCACAACCCCCTCCCGACCCCCCATTGCCCCCTCCTCCACCCCCGCCAGCCGACGACTCACCCACCGCACAGGGGGAGGGGCGCACGTTGACACTCGTCAGCAGCGTGTGAGACCTGCAGCACGCAACATATTTCAATCTCATTATTTTCTTTGTATTTTAGGGAATGTGTGTAGCACACAAGGGTGTGCACACAACATACAGTCCGGTTCTGTGCAAGGAAGATCGCACAGAACCGCTAACCCTTCTTTAGTCACCTTTTACGAAATGCCCGAGGAGCTCTGAGCTGCATGCCAACTCAGTTTTCCCGGCCTGTAGGGAATACGCAACACATGTGGACTGTAGCATGGAGTCACGACACACTTAAGCTGCAGCGTAGTCAGAGCTACCTGTGAGCACCTGTGAGCTATTAACATGGAGCCACAACATATGTGAGCTATAACGTGGAGCCACAACACATGCAAGCTATAACATGGAGCCACAACACGTATCAAAGATAGTATTGAGTCACATTATATGAACTGTAGTGTGTATATATGCGAGCTATCCCTATATATATACTGACCGTTTGATGAGGGTCTTGGTCTTGGGCTCGGTGCGAATGCACCCGGTGGGGTTGATGGCGAGGGGCAGGACATACATCGGGGACTTGCCGAACCGAAACGAGCAGTTATGTATCAACTCCACCCCCGGCAACTGATGGACAGAGGGGCGGCACTGGGAGTCAAGTATGCACACCGTGGGCACCATCAGAACCAGTACAACAAGTACAACTACATGTATATAGTAGCAAGTACGATCGTACCTAGTACCATACCAAGTAGAGAAATCACAGTACAGGTAGGCCTACAATTAAGAATTGCATATTATCCCAAGGTAGTGTAGGCAAAGCGTCTTTGGTGAAGGCATTTACCCCCCTCACCACTACTAATTAAATTACTAGCTGCAAGGACTCAGGTTCCCGTATCTCCCACCTCCTCTCAAGCCCCCTCACCCCCCGGTACTCACAGATTCGATGACGCGTTGGATAGGGGGCAGGCTCAGTCCATACAAGTCCTCGCCCCCCACGTACTCAGAGAAGAGACTGACGAGCTGCTGACTGCGTCGCAGCGCCTCGAGCGGCCCTAGCACTCGCTGCCACGCACCTAGCCATGCACACAGCAGGAATAGTAGGAGTAGTGGGAGTAGTAACCTAGCACTCGCTGCCACGCACCTAGCCATGCACACAGCAGGAATAGTAGGAGTAGTGGAAGTAGTAACCTAGGACTCACTGTCACGCACCTAGCCATGCACACAGCAGGGTAGTAGGAGTAGTGGAAGTAGTAACCTAGGACTCACTGTCACGCACCTAGCCATGCGCACAGCAGGAGTAGTGGAAGTAGTATTTGGAGTAGAAGAGGGAGTAGTAGCAGCAGTAGAAACCCAGCATTTGCCGCCTACAATGCGAATAAGACAAAGCACCCCTAGTGAAATCGCGGCACCACAGTCAAAAATTTCTAACTATGTTTCATAGTTACAGGGATCACAAAGGAAACAATTTGCCAACAGATACCATAATCTCAAGCATTGCATTAATACTAATACATTAGCGCAATCTAATGTCATATTATGGAAAAAAAAAATATAGAAAATCAAATTTACCAACATCATCAACAACACCAACAAAAGTTGGATCCAGGAGGGTGAGGGTTAGGAGTCAGGAGGGGTCACAATGCCGGAGGGTACAAGAGGGGTGAGGTACCGGTGCAGGAGGGGTCTCTGACGGTGAGGTCGGGCAGGCCGGGCTCGCTGGCGTGGATGGTAAACAGGGGCGCCCCTCCCTCGTCTTCTATTGAACACTCGTAGCGACAGCGCACCCCCACCCGCCTGCTGCTCCAGTAGTAGCGCGACACTCTGTAGCCCACCTGCAACGTGATGGGAATGCATGCAACATGGCACACTCTCCATGTAACATGGGACACAGTGTATGTAACCAGAAAAATGAGGCACTCTGTAGCCTATCTGAGAGATATACACCGTGTCTGAAATGTAAACAACTCCATGAATTTCTCAATAACTACGGCACGTAATATGGGTTGTCAATTATATTTTTACCACATTTAACTGGATCATTGCTTCATATTTAAACTAATTTTTGTCTGATTTCATCAAGCGGTTAAAAGGATATGAGTGGTCACGGTTGACCTACAAAAAACGTGTCAACCAAGCTGGGAAGCTGCTTAATTAAGGTTTGCACCTTTGACGCAAGCCAATTGTTGTGCACACTGCTGCTCATCTTTGTGACAACTATACAGAATGTTCAAATTTGTCCAGCCATTTGGTTATTCTATGCTTCACGTGTTCGACGTTATTTTTTTCAGACGTGTTTTCGTAACAAGCACCACCACGCTGCTAAATTATGATAATTGGCCACTTTGACGCCAAGCGCTTTGTGTCGTTCTTCTCTTATACTTCTCTTCTATCATTTGACATGCATGTTTGAACTAAATCTTGTTGAAACATGAAGTGTACATTTCTGGATCTCCAACAGTTACTGAATTGGAATATAAAAGAGATTGTTACCTCTAAACTGTTTATGCAAATAGCAATTACGCCGTTTTGCAGCTTGGCCAACGCGTCTTTGTAGATCAACTTTCACTATGTGCATCTTATGACCGTGCAATTACGCTAGATGCAATAGAACGAAAATTGGTAAAAATATGAAGTAATGGTGCAAGTTAAGTTGGTAAAAATTACTGACAATGCCCATTGCATTCTGTAGTTATTAAAAAATTATAGAAAAAATCATAGAAACAAGAAGCGCAGAGACACAAATGAGATACCAGCAGGATACAAGGAGACATACAAGGAGACAAACAAGGCGGGACATAAAGAGATTCTCAATGACATTCTCCGACACTGAAACTCACCATTAATTAACTAGTAAAATTGAGTCATTGAGGGGGGGATGTACCGGATATATGAATTGGTCCGAGTTGAAGTGTCCAGAGAGGATCTGCGCGTGCAGCAGCTGACCGAAGCTGTGCAGCACGAGCGCACCACAGCGCAGCACCCACGACTCATCGTCGTCTCTCAGCATGCTGCAGTAGCACAGAGTTTAGGGTCAGACATGGCTAGGGTTAGGTGTGGCTATGCGTGGATTAAGTTATGCGTGGTTAGAGTTAGGACTGGTTAGGCATGTCAGAGTTAGGCATGGTAGGGTTAGGCATGATTAGTGTAAGGCATGATCAGGCGTGATGTGGCAGACTGACCGTGCAATCTGTCGGTCCTCGCGCCGCTCCACTGACACCCTCCGCAGCACCGCCAGGCTCTCCAGTCTGTTCTCTACCACCGCGCCCTTGGGGCAGTGGGCAGGGCAGAGCATCGTCTGTGAGCCAATCACAAACAAGCAATGCATGTTTGGCATAGCATTGCATCGCCTGTCAGCCTATCAAAACCAAGCAGTGCATGTATAGCAGTGTGGGCAGGGCATAGTATCGTTTATCAGTCACAAAAGACACACAAGAATACACAAGGAGACAGGAGCATGTGAAACAAGCAGAGAAACAAGCAAACATGAGCACAGACATAAGCAGATACAAGCAGAGACACAGAAAAACAATCAAAGACACAAGCAGAGATACAAGCAGAAACGCAAGGCCTGGGACAGAGTCGACCTTGTCGTTGAGGAAGGCCGCTCCACAGTTGAGTGCACACTGGACGTGGTAGGCATTGATGCAGCGCGCGCGCGTGCACGCCACACTTGCACCACCCTGCGTGCATGCTGTGCATGGCGTGGCGCCTGCACGCCGACATGCGGCCAGCACGCCGACCAGCGAGCCGTCCATCGTCTCGTAAACGTCCGTCGACCAGAGACCACAGTTGACATGCACCCACCGACCTAAGTCCATGTTGAGCAGTCTGCGCGCAAAGCACCCCTATTCTATATCTACAGTCTATATACCATACAGACTCCCTATATAACGACTGTCTACACCCCACACGGCCAACTCTATATATCTCCAGGCTACACCTCACACAGCCCCCCTTATATATCGACTGTCTATACACCACACAGCCAACCCTATAAAACACACCCCCACACAGCTCTCCAATATATTTACTCCCTCAAGCTCCCCTATACAGTATACACCCCCTCACAGCTCCTCCATACATTTTCTCTCACAGCCTTCTATATAAGTTACACTCTCGCACAGCCCCTAGAGAATCAAAATCCCCACACATTATACTTATACATTTTGCCCCACACAGTCCCACTATATAATCACCAACCTTACACAGCTCTCCCATATATTTTTCTCCACGCAGCCCCCGCTACAAACGATCTACACCCTCACACATCCCCTCTACATATTTTGCCCCCTCACCGCCCGGTGCTGTTGCTTGGTCCATCACCGATGCTCTGACACAACACGCAGCGACGCTCATCCAGAGGGGGCCCCGCTGCACCCCCCCCCCCCTCAAACATCTCTCCCCCCTCCACTCTCAGCGCAGCGGCCGCGTCACCACTCTGAGCACCACAGATACAGTGACTTACTTTGCTTCCAACTTAGTGGTTGGCGCTGCATGCAGTTATATAGCAGCACCAGGCAGTATCGCATAGCAGCACGGTATCTCACTTACAATTCTGGTTAAGGTTACAGCTCAAGGTCATGGTTGCCGTTCAGAGTTGGGGTTACAGTTCAGGGTTAGCCCAAGGGTTGGGGTTACCGTTCAGGGTTAGCCCAAGGGTTGGGGTTACAGTTCAGGGTTGGCCCAAGGGCTGGGGTTACAGTTCAGGATCACGAATTTCAGGATCATGGATTCAGTTGAGGGTAATGGCCACTGTTCAGGGCTTTGGGAACAATTTAAGGTTAGTGTTACAGTTTAAGGTTAGGGCTCAGTTTAAGATTACAGTTAGAGTTTGAGGCTAGGGTTAGGGTAAGCGCTCATGGCTATGACTACCAAAGAGGTGGGTGCAGTAGTTGCGCTGTGCTTGAAGAGATTCTTTGTATGACCAGCGAAGCAACCAAACTTCCAGCGTCTGACCCGCCTGTCCCCTCTCCGTGCCTGCACACAGTGGACTCACCTGTCAAACATCTGCCACCCTTCCTTGCTGTATACAGTGGACTCACCCATCAAACACCTGCCATCCCTCCTTGCCTGCACATACAGCCTTACAGTTACAGCCTTAAGAATCGAGACAATTTAGTACGCAATTATCTAATTTATCTATCAAATTGTATCTACTCAAAGTAATTTTAAAACGAACAATCACCCCACACTTATTTTTGTCGTCTCTTCTGATATTTAGTGTCCATGTTTTCACACGGGTGCTGTCACCATTGCGCTCGGGTGGAAAACACAATAATAATAAATTTTACAGCAAGTATCGGCTTCCGAGGATGTTGTCAGAGACAGAGGGCGAGACTTACTACAAGAGACTCTGCCCTCTTTCCCCCGGCCAGTCTCTGCGTCCCCGACACTTCATCGGCGCTGCGCTCCGATTGGCCCCTCCACAAGAACGGACAGACTGCCAGGGGAGCTCCCGACTGGCTGGTTGTGACAGATGTAGCTGTGACAGATGTAGCTGATTGGCTTGGCATGAGAGAAGCAGCTGATTGGCTGGGCGTGAGAGAAGCAGCTGATTGGCTGGGTGTGAGGGAAGTAGTTGATTGGCTGGGTGTGAGAGAAGCAGCTGATTGGCTAGGGGCAATGGAAGCAGTAGATTGGGTAAGGGCGTTGGAGGCAGCTGATTGGACGCGGCGTTCACACCGGAGCCGACAGTCGATGCTACAGAACTCTCTTTCTCCAACCTGAGCACACCACACTGATCTCAACCTTGTCCCCAGGCCCCAGAACCCTGCACCCAGGCCCCACAACCCTGCACCCAGGCCCCACAACCCTGCACCCAGACCCCACAATCCTGCACCCAGGCCCCACAACCCTGCACCCAGGCCCCATAACCCTGCACCCAGGCATCATAAGGAACAAAGTGGCTAAAGCGGAAATTAAGAGGCTTTTAGAGGAGAAATTAAGAGTGCAGGGTTGTGGGGCCTGGGTGCAGGGTTGTGGGGCCTGGTTGCAGGGTTCTGGGGCCTGGGGACACGGTTGAGTTCCATATTCTTAGAAAAATTAAATATGCATATTTTTCTGTAATTTATCAACCGTGAAAAAAGTCACATGCAGCAATAAGCAAGTTTTTACTAGCCTCATACTGTATAATAATATTATATGCAAAATATTATTCGTCATACAGCACAACAATATGGCCAAGTAGTGGCTCTAACATATTTTACATTCAGCTTACATCTACAACATTATTTTGCAAGCCACTGCATCACTATGCTGTTAAAACTAAGCCTGGTCCTATATCTAAGGTCCCGGGTACCACATTTGCGGTAGGGGGTCAGAGGCCCGGCGGGATCACTTCAACCACTGAACCAACCCATGCATTATAACCTTGCCAAAGTATGTCCTGCCTAGCACAGAACATGCGACTCACCCTGAGAGCCTTGCCGTCGGCCTGCAGGCCGTCAGAGCCGTTTGGGGGCCAGGAGGGGGCACCAGATCCCCCCTTGCCCCTCGAGATGACCGTGAAGCAAAACTGACAGAAGGTGGGTGTGGTGCGTAGCAGTGAGCGCACGCTGACGGCCTCCTCCCTGACTGAACACACACCCACACCAACTGAACACCCCACTCACACTGTCCACACCAACTAAACACCCACTCACACCAACTGAACACCCACCCACACCATCCACACCAACTGAACACCCACCTACACCAACTCAACACCAATTTCAGTAATGAGAAGGTACGATAGCAGACGTAGTATTGTACCTCCAAAAATTAAAGATGCAATTTGACGCCTAATTTGAGACCGACAGGCATTACGAGTGCAAACCAGCACTATGGTGGCACTGGCCTACATGGTCTTAAATTTAACCCTTTGCTTTGCGAACACCAACTACTTGGATTGGCCGCTGAGCACCTACTATTGCGAACGCCAATTATTTATGCACAGCCTACAGTGCAATAGGCCGCAAACGGTAAAAACATTTGGCCAATGCATATCACTCTAGTCAGCTTGCTACATAGCAGTTGCTATCTAGGCTTGGCTTGTAGTTGGATGAAAACCAGTCGTTTAGTTTACAATTACATTTCTATTCGTCAGACATTACTACTCATTACTGGATCTACTGGACTTTCCAGCTAATTTTTAGCTTCAGTACTGGCTGCACTGTAGTCAATAGAACTTAGGAGAACTTAACGGACGTTACTAAAAACCTTGCTGCGAGTCTAATTTTCATCCCATCTGAAATTTTTTTGCAGCAGAATGTCTGAAATTGAATAACACAACTTTTTTGCATTCACACTTTGAAATCTGAGAAACTTCACCGCTCACACATTGGAAAAAACTTTTTTGAAGCTGGTTTCAAGTTTGAGGCTACCCCTCCACAATATCTATCTTTAAAAAAACATTACTATTCACTCTGGTGCTGTTCAATTCAAGCAGTTTTGTGCAAATTTAAGATTTTTAGCTTTTTTAGGAGCTGAGATACAGATTTTGAAAAAATATGGTATTTCGCAGATTTCGATCAAAAAAATGCGTGGTTTTTATAAGGCGTACCGTTAACCTAGTAGGTTTTAAACAGCATACTAACTGTTATCATAAGTGGATGTTCCAGAGTTAACGGCCAAGCAGTCGCAGTATGCCCGTTTTATAATGAGCAGGTGTAACACTACGTGTCTTCTCTCCGTGCTATATATACTGAGCTCTGCGGAAGGATGAAATTGCATATCTCATCAATCGGAGCGATGCCTAAAGCGTACAAATCTATTAAGCACGTTGTATTAAGTCTACATGAAGGATTCTCAATGAGCAGTGCACAAAATCTATTATTAACTCTTTAACAGCCACTTATAATAACGGTTAGTCCGCTCTTTAAAACCGACTACGTTAACTGCTAGACGCCTCATAAAAACCACACGTTTTTTAATTTGAATGTTTGTGTCATTGTTAAACAAAGTTCTCTAGACCACAGCTCAGCCAATACTGAAGCTAAAAAAAAGCTGGAAAGTCCAGTAGATGCAGTAATGTCTGACAAATAGAACTGTAATTGCAAGCTAAGCGATTGGTTTTCATCCAACTTCAAGCCAGGCCGTTGACTGAAGTGATATGTATTTGTCTCACTATCGCTCAGAATCGTCGTTCGCATAGGTTCACACAGTAAGCCTTTCTCTAGGAATCGTTTTTCTCTAGGAAGAGTTTAGAACACAATGTGCTCATCGCCCACGTCTAATCCTAGACATTCGACCATTAAAGAGTTAAAAAAGCTTCTAAAGCGGCCAAACTGTTAAAAGTGAGGGAATATTCTACTGCGTGTGAGTATCAAGCCATGCCTAGACTGAGCGACTGCCAAGGGTGGGCGACTCACTGCGCACAGAGTAGGGGAGGTGTGGGGTGGGCTGGTCAGAGGGGGGGTGCAGGGTCTGGGAGGGGCGCGCGACCTCGTAGGAAGGCGGCACCGCAACACGCAGCAGCGCGGCGACGGAGCGCAGAAGCGCGGCGATGTCATCAGCAGCGTCGGGGCGCAGCGTCAGCGTCACTTTGAGCTGTCAGACAAACAACCTCATGTTAATTCTAATGAGAGACTCACAGCCCACCCCCCTCCACTGGAGAACATGTGAGTGATTCCTGGTAGTGGATACCTGGTAGTGGAATGATACCAGTTAGTGGTATGACACCTGGTAGAGGAGTGATATCTGGTAGAGGAGTAATACCCGGTAGTCGAATGATACCTGTTAGTGGAGTGAAACAAATAGCAGAGTGATACCTGGTAGAGGAGTGATTTCTGGTAGAGGAGTGTACCTGGTAATGAATACCTGGTAGTGGATGACACACAAAGTAGAGTCATACCTGGCATTTGAGTGATATGATGATACCTTTTCATGAAGTGATACCTGGTAGAGGAGTGATACCTGGTTGTGGAGAGAGAAGCGGTTGTTGAGCAGTGCCAGCACAGAACCGGTGTTCTCCTTAGTCGACTGCAACTCCGTCTGCGTACAGCACTTCTCTCGTTCTGTTGCAGTCTCACCAGCTAGGGGGGGAGGCCCCGGGGATCCAATGGGGGGATTTGGGGCAGGGGCTCCCAGCTTGTTTGGGGCAGTGACCTCAGGACTCGGCGGTATCTCTGCTGTGGGCAGGGTGACAGCCCCGTAGCAGTCATCAGCGCCCTCCACCCTCAGCCGACCAAACGTGCCCGTCACTGCTGACAGCAGGAAGACATCAACATGGCCTCCTCACTGCCGGCATGAAACATGGCTAGCAACTTAGGGTTATTTATTTATTTTCTTCTGGCAGGTTGCTCATTATCAAACGAGTTCAGCATTGAATGATCAGATCAGAAGAATTGCAGATCTCAGTGCTCACACATATAATTCCCCCAAAACACACCAATAAACCCAAATGCCACAGGCAGGCATGAGTTACTGCATAGCTATTTCGGATATGCAGTAAAAATTATTCGACTCCTTATCCCATTGCTAAAAAAATTGTTACAAAATACTTAATTGTAAACAGTTTAAACAGATTTTATGCATAAAGCGTGTTACTTGACTCACGTGGTACATGATAAAAGCCCTTCAACCGGCAAACAGGATATTTACCAGCAGACTGGTTGGGCGGGCAAGGAGGCAGGCTGCGCGCGCTGCTGCTCTGCACACACGGTTCCACTGTCCCGCCCCCCGACAGACGTCGCAGGCGCGCCAGCAGCCGCTCCACCCTCTCATCACACGCCCCCCACCCCTCCATCGGTTCATCTCCTGCCCCCCGCTTTTCAGCCCTTCCCCCTTTGGAGTCAGCTTCCCTCACCTTGTCCGCTCCCCCTTCAATCCCCGCTCCTCTCCCCCTGCCCCCTCCATCCTCAGTCCTCAACCCCCTCCCTTCGCTCCTTTCCCCTTCAATCCCCGAACCTCTTCCCCCCCTGCCGGCCCCCTCACGCCCTGCCCACCCATTGACCCCTTTAAACCCCTGTTCACTGCCCCACGCCTCAGCACCTTTCTCAGACCTCCCCTCCCTCCCCACTGCCTCCCTGTCACACTGCTGGGGCCCAGCCACTCCCCACTCACCCCTCCGATCAGAACTCCCCACCTCTCCCCCCCACCCATCCACACGACAGTGAGCACCCCTCAAAGCTTCATCTCGATGCCGACCCTCACTCAGTCCCCTCGCAGCCCCCAGGTGGTTCAGTCTTGCATCCTCCCCACCACTGCCTAGCCAACCATCGTTGTCCCACCCTACCATGCTTGCTGCGCCTCCCCGGCCAACCTCCCTCTTGCCCCTCCCAGCACCCCGCCCCCTCCCACTGCCTCCGACCCCTTCCTTCCTCGGCCTACCACGCTGCTTGCTCTTTGTCATGCCCGGCTCTGTCACAAGCCTATGTGTACCTGGCTCTGACACGCTCGAATCTGACATATGCCTATGCATGCCCAACTCCAACGCGCCCGGCTCTGACACAAGTCGATGCATGCCACTGCTCGGCTGTGACACGAGTCTATGCATGCCCGGCTCTGACACAAGTCTATGCATGCTTGGCCCGGACACACTTGTCTCTGACATGACTCTATGCATGCCCGGCTCCGACGACATGCCCGGCTTTGATGTAGGTCTATGCATGCCAAGCACTGACACGCCCGTCTCTGACACAAGTCTCTGCAAGGCAAGGTCTCTTGTACCTTGGTTGCAGGACTCCTCCAAGCCTTGAGACATATGAAGGTTCGTGCTCCAAGGACCGGAGTCAGGGTGGGAGTGAGGCCCGGCTGAGCGGATCACACCAAGAGCTTGCTCCAGTGCGCTCCCCTGCCCGGCCGGCCCCCCCTGCACACTACTCCCTCGATCCCACAGTCTCAACCCTGGGCCAGTGGGACCCGACCCAGGGCCAGTGAGACCCGAACCTGGGCCAGTGGGTCCTAGTCCTGACCCAATGGATCCTAGCCCCGGACAAGTAGGACCTAGCCCTGAACCAGAAGGTCCCAGCCCAGGACTAGAGGGAGAGAGAGGTTGCAGGACCTCGCAGGGGTTGATGGGTGGTGCGTAGGTCCTGTCAAGTCGGGAAGCAGCAGGGCGCACGCACCTGGTTGCCTCACTCGTCTGCGCCCTGCTGCGCTCCTCTCTGTCTGTGGCTCCCCGGCCAATCTGCGTCCTAGCGGCAGCGCTCTCCTTCAACCCAGTCCTGCTCCGGTTCTCCAAGGCAAGTCCATGCTCCATGGCTTCTAGAGCAGCCCCAGGTCCCAGTACTTGTAAGGCAGCCCCAGGCCTCAGGGCTTGTACGAAAGCCCCAGGGCCCAGGGCTTGCAGAGCAGTTGCAGGCCCGAGGGCTTGAAGAGCAGCTCCAGGCCCCAGGTCTTGTACTGCATGACTGGACCTGGAAGCTACTGGCTGCGTAGGCGCCAGGTGTGGGGGTGGGAGTGCAAGAGGGTGCGGATAGGAGGGTGTGGATGGGGGCTGAGAGGTGGGAGCGGTTGTGGGAGTACAGGGAGTGCTAGAGTGTAGGTGGTGGACGAGTGCGTCGGTGGAGGGGGGGGCGAGTGCGCGGTGGGTGTTGGAGTCCCTCTTCAGCTGGTGCAGACTGTGCAGCAGGCGCGTTAGCTCCCCCCCCACCCCCTTCAGCCGAGCCTCGTCTTCCCCGTTCCACCCCTCCCCCACCCCCACCCCTCCAGTGGACTTGAGCCACTATAACACAAGTACAGCCACTATTTAATGTTCATCATTCGACCCAGCCAGCCAGCCTGACAACTATCTCAGCCAGCTGGGCTCAATTACCACACCAGCTCAGCCAGGCAGGGCTGAACTACTGACTGGTGTAAACTACTGGCTGGTGTAAACTACTGGCTGGTGTAAACTACTGGCTGGTGTAAACTACTGACTGGTGTAAACTACTGGCTGGTGTAAACTACTGGCTGGGGTGTAAAAAGAGAGCTCCAATTTTATCAAGTGATGACAACTCTGATCATTATCCTCAGGAACTAATATTCCCATAAACTGTTCCTAATGTTGAATAAATTCAGTAGCGAGGCTTACGCTGGAATGTGGATTAGGGTCTGAGCAAGGGCTAGCGGCTACATTCATGTGCTTGATGCCAAAAGTTAGGGTTAGGAGTTATAGAGCCAAGCGCTTACATTCTTGTGTTTGGTGCCAAGAGTTACAGCAAGAGCCAAGCGCTTACATTCTTGTGTTTGGTGTCAAGAGTTACGGCAAGAGCCAAGCGCTTACATTCTTGTGCTTATTGCTGAGTGACTTCTTGGTGCGTCGGTGCTGCGCAACGAGCTGCTCCACGTACTGGACCTGCTCCGTGAGCAGTCTGTCGCGCAGCGTGTACCATGTCTGCAGCCTGCGCACATCTCCCTCCACATCACCTGCACATCAATCAATCAATCAATCAATCAATCAATCAATCAATCAATATCAGATAA
The DNA here is from genome assembly GCA_034695025.1 of Chamaedrilus cognettii. NCBI lineage: Eukaryota > Metazoa > Annelida > Clitellata > Enchytraeida > Enchytraeidae > Chamaedrilus > Chamaedrilus cognettii. The sequence goes on from JAQIWG010000903.1 coordinate 19,848, forward strand.
CTTATATAGCACGGTTTTTAATTTAGGTTTTTGTAGTTTAGTGTGTAGCACAAAGACTATATATTGGTTCTATAGATTACTATACTATAGGTACTTTAGCTCGGTTCTGTGCAAGAAGGCCCGCACAGTACCTCCCTTCTTTAGTCGCCTGTTACGACTCGCCCGGGGAGCTCAGGGCTGCAAACCTATTCTTTGTTCCCCGGCCTGCAGGGGGTCTCATATAGCGTCGTAACATTAACTAAGTTATCACAAGAGCGATTCTAGCAGTTTATGAGCTACTGTCTTGTGCATAGCAACAGCCATTGCCGTTATTCAATTGATTTGGTAGAAAAGAATTTTCAAACATTCTAGAAAAAATATTCTATACTAGGAGTTAGGGTGATGATGATGAAACTGCTGCAGCATAATTATTATTCTATCAAGGACAAATATTTAAAAATAAAATAAATAAAAATAAATTATTCTGAATATCACGTTCTTTTCAATTTATATAATTTTCTTGCAAGCATAAACTATAGCATTTATCATATTTAGGCCCTTATGGCATTTATTCAAATTTAATTTTTTTGCGGGTGGGGTGCTGTTCCATTTGTGTGTTGCTATTAATTCAGTGAATGAGAAACATTATATAGCTATACGAGTCAGAAGTTTAACACTAGAAATTTTCAACAAACAAAACTTCGCTCCTAACTTTTTTGGAGGATTAAATTATGTCTCACAAAATATTCAAGAAAACTTGAAACAAAGTTCAGCAACAATATGACATCAGCCAGCATATAAAATAAAAAGTCACAACAATTTGACATAATATGCGCAGCAAACAACAGGACTATATGATGAAATATGAATTCAACAAAATTTGACAAATAATTTTAGCAAAAAAGGATTGCAAAAGAAAATGTTTGCGAATTTGCACCAAAAAATTTACAACAAATGATGACTAAATATTCAGCTTAACTATCTCCAGAAACTTTCGTGTATCTTTTGTGTACCGTTCTGCTCATGTGATGAAGCAGGTTAAATTAACATTACAACTACATTACAGTGCACGGTACACTAATGGCTGTCTTCTGGCGCGTTGTTTTTACAGGCCGGATGCCCGTCCTGGTGCCCAACCTGCCCGATGATGACAGCAGGGGCCGGACATAGTTTAGTGTCATATCCGGGACGTTATAGTACAGTACACTACACTAGCACAGTACACTACACTAGCACAGTACACTACACTAGCACAGTACACTACACTAGCACAGTACACTACACTAGCACAGTACACTCAACACAAATTATATCAACACATTGCATCGACACATACCGACACACACAACAGACTAAGGACTTGCAGAACAACCTGCGGCCCCTCCAGAAAGCAGGGACCTCATTCAGGAAGCAATCTTATGATAATCTTAGTCCTAAGATTGTCATAAGAGAATCTTAGAAAAATCTTATCTCTTTTATTGAAAACTGCGCAGTCACGCGTGATCCGAATGATGACGTCACGGCGGTTGGGGCATGGATTTTGTTTGTTTTAAATTTGAGTTAGGATAAAATATACAATAATCTTACAAAATGTACGTGAATGACGCCCCACAACTCTAAAGTTCTACTGCACCTAACAAAAGATTAACATTGATTGTAAATAATTTACATTTTGTCTAGACTTAAAACTTAAAACTCATCACGATCAATATGGGATACTACAGAAGAGAACACAGACCTGTTCTGGATCGCTGTGGAGGGTCCGGGGACTCAAGGCTCTGAGGGGAGAGGCCGACGGCCATAGCAGTCTGAAGGACGAATGACGTCTGCATGTACTCCCCTGCTGCAGGCAGTGCAGGCACGGAGGGAGCTATGGGCGCATGGACATGACTGGGTGGTAACACACTTGGCGCATTGGATGAGTGCTGTCTATCGCCAGACTGCCTCAAAGTCTCACTGCATGAGTGATGTCTAGCACCAGACTCCCTCACAGCCTCAATTGATGAATGATGTCTAGCGCCAGATTCCCTTACAGCCTCACTGGATGAATGTTGTCTAGCGCCAGACGCCTTCACAGCCTCAATGGATGACTGCTGTCTAGCACCAGACTCAATCACAGTCTCACTGGATGAATGTTGTCTAGCACCTGACTCTCTCGCAACCTCACTGGATGAGTGATGGCTAGTGCCAGACTGCCTCACAGTCTCACTAGACGAGTATTGTCTAGCGCCAGACGCCTTCACAGCCTCACTGCTCATGGGCCCATCATGGCTTAAGGACACGAACGCGGTGACAGGAGGGGGAAAGGTCGAAGGGAAGGTCAGGGGTCGAGATGTCCCGCCGAGGCCAGTGGGTCGGTGAGTGAGGGTGTGCTGGCGCAGTAGATCACTCAGCGCCAATGACTCCATACCTTCTCCCCCAGATACTGGCCCTATGCCACCCCTGGGTACTGATCTCATGCCCCCTCCGGGTACTGACCCCATGCTACCTCCGGTCAGCGGGGAAACACGGTAAAGTCCTGAAGGCAGGCCAAGAGCTTGAGACGCAGGGTACGATGCTGGGAGCAGGCCTAGAGACTGAGACCCAGAGTACAACCCTGGAAGCCGGCCTAAGGATTCTGATCCAGGGTAGGGCCCTGGGAGCAGGCCTAGGGACTGAGACGTAGTATAAGGCCCTGGGGGCACACCTAATGTTTGAGATCTAGGGTAGAATCCTGGGGGCAGGCCTAGGGACTGATCAGGGAAGGCGCGGCTTGCTGAAGATGGGCGCATCAACTGCCCTGCCCACTGCATGGGGGTAGAGAGAAGTGTCGTAGCCTGAGTCACGCCAGTCATTGACTCGGAAAACTGCCCTGATTGGCTGATTCCTGGCCAATGGGAGCTGCTCGGAGAAGGCAGGGCTACAAGGCGGTACAGGGAAGCCGCAGGAGGTCGAGAGGCGGCCATCTCCCCTCCTGAGACGCGCCCCAATCCCCTGAATAGTTGGGGACCATCTGACCTCTGCTCATCACATTTGAAAATGTCCCCTAACTCTCCCCATCCCACTCTTGAACCAGGCCTGTGATCCCCCAGTCGATCTTGTAACCAAGCTGGCTCATGCTTCCCCTCAACCCTGAATCCAACTGAGCCCTGACTTCGATTTGAATCCTGACTCTGAATTAAGCCCTGACCCCGAGTTGAGCCTTTGTCTACCTCTAGCCCCTCAGACCCTTGGCTGTGCCAAGACTCAGGTTGCCCCCTGCCGCTGGGCGGTCGCTGGGTGGGTATGGACCAGTGGGGCCGGCGGGTTTCCCCTGATCCACTGTCCAGCTCATCTGACGAACCATCGACTTGCACGAGCCTCACGTCCATCACTCCGACATCTTCCCTCTCCTCCCGCCCCTCTTCTTCCATTTCCACACTCCACCTCACATCACTGACAATTCCACTCGGTTCTATCAAGTCATTTCTCTTCACTTCGATTCTAAGATTTGCCATACAATTTTCACCATCACTGCGTCGACATCGTTTCATTAAAATCTGACAGCATTCTTGATTCAGGCCTCGCTTCCGTGAGTCACGCTCTGATGGGTTAAAGCATTCAGGCTGTACGCTGTTCAGTGCTTCGTGCAACAATGTCAACATCATGGCAATGTGGCCTTCAACGAGGCACAAGAGGAAAATGTTTCATCTACAACGTACAGCACCAGCGGTGAATTAAACACAGGATGGCAAAGATACATTATTATAGCCTATTAGATAGAAATTATACAAGCAGGCTAATCAACTAGCGTGAAGTCCCATTAGGTGTTTAGATTCAGTTTTTGGATCAATAGTACGGTGCACTGTATTGCGGTACCGGTACTTGTTGCACAATGACATTGATGTCAATTGAATTACTGCAACAGCTAAGATGCAAATGCGCATATAACCTATATTATCTTAACTTATCATTTTTCTTCACAATTTTTGCTATTTCCATATTTGTTGCATTTTAGACCTAATTTGCATGCAGCACTTGACTAACAGCCACACGGTGCACAATCGCAACGAGTCATGACAACGAGCGGAAGGCTGGCGTGAAGCGCACGCAGTCGGGCGCCACTTCACACCCTTCAATTACAACTAAGCAAAACATAGCCCCGGCGGAAACTTGCAGACTTTACTTTAAATTTTCAAAGACAATTTTGACAATATTTATTTATATTATATTTAAATATTTAAAATAATTAATATAAAAATGCTAAAATTCGCAAAACCGGAAGTGGAAACATCGATACGTTGTGGTAGTCATTATAGCCACAATGGAAAATCCTCGCAGTGGTATATCCCCGAACAAAAAGAAGAGGTACTACCCAGATAGGAATCACAATTACTATGTTCACATTTTCTTTTATATTTATTTCAGAATTTATAATTATTGTTCTCTATATTTTAAATGTTATTATAATGATTTTAAAATTCTATGGAAATATTTTTGGCATTTTTTGATGTTTTGTAATAAGACTGTTTACCCCAATAAACAGCTTAGGCTACAATGATGCAGGCAAGTCGAGAAAGATAGTTACTATCAGCGAACAAGAATCATGATTAGATCCAGAGCTTTGCAATGTTTCACACGCAATAACACAGATAATAACACTGATAATCTGTAACTTGATCTTAGCGGCATTGTGCAAGAAGTAATAAGGTTAGAGTTCCGATTAGGTTAACAGGATTAACTCTTTACGCAATGCACTGACACACTGTTGTAGAAAATGCAACAGCGAGTAGTAAGCCTACAACTTCAAAAAAGAACAATATTACATATTATAAGCCCTGCCCACAGATGCCAGCCCTAGCTTAGGTTCATTGTAAGCGGATAGATAACGAGTAAATAAAGTGTAAATAGCCGACATTTTGCTTTGTTTAACGCACAAAGCAAACAATTTATTACATTTTATTCCTACATCAATTGTAGACTTACATTTTGTATTCAAATGTCAAGTGTAACACAAGTCTACACAATACAAATCACAAAGAAATGGAAGTGTGTAAACCTCAAAAACATCCAAATCCACCCCAAACATCTATAACACATTTTTGCTCAAATATTCATATAATTTTATATGTATCAATTCCGTATTTTGTATAAAATGATTATTGATATTTCACAGAAGGCATCTTTGAGCAATCGCGGATCTAAAAAACCAAATTTGAAGAGGGATTAAAACCTCCAGAGCATAGCCGTTTCGCGTAATTAAGTTTACATATGGGCTGAAGACCCGCGAGCCAGCTAGAACTGTTTACAGTGTATCCCATTGTTACAGCTCACAGTGTCGTGCGTACAGGGTGTCCCACACACGCCGGTACTCGCGTAGCGCCTGCGCGGCGGAGGGGCGCAGGCGTGGGTCACGCTGCTTGCACGCCCGGTGCAGCGCGAAGAGGTGGAGGCGCAGGGGCAAGCCCACCCCCGCCTCCAACCCTCCCAACATGTACTCACACACGTCCGCCATCTTCCACACATCCGTCTTCTCATCGTATCCAGGTAGCTCATCGACGCTGTACCCAGACCTGTGTGACTCCTTATATATGTCCGTATCTCTGTATGCAAGCATGTCAGTGTTACCAAGAGTTCTTTCACTACCGCTGACCATTCCCATCCAGTCACTGACCCCCCCCTGCCACAGCTGCCCCCTCGCAGGCCATGATTCAGACAGAACCCTCTGAGTTACATCATCACTCGGCTCTCCCCAATCATTCCGCTCTCTGTCCATCCCCTCACCACTCCGCCCCCCACCCACCCAGCGCTGCTCTGGTGCTGAGAATTCGCCCACAATCCTGCGCTTCCCACATCTTATCTTTCGACTAGGCAAGACCTCAGGCAGCGCATCTAGGTCATTAGCAACCAATCGCAGATCGTCTGTGATGAGAAACTGGGTCAAGGTCTTGTGAAGGTCGTTGGTGTCGCACATGATGCGAGTGCCAAGCGGGCTGTCGTGCAGGAAGGCAATCACCTCGGCATAGCTCACACAGGCACCGAGGCGTCGCGCAGCCCTGCACCGCGCCAAACCCAGCCCAGGGGTCGGGGGGGCGTTAGGGGCTGAGGGACCGCTAGCGGTTGTGGGGCTGGTAGGGTTTGTGAAGCCGGCAGGTGTCATGGGGCTAACAGGGATGGAGGATCTGTTAGGGATTGAGAAACTGTTAGGGATCGCAAAGCTGGTAACGGTCATGGAACCAGTAGGGGATAGTGGCCCAACACGGGTCGTAGGGCCAGTATGAGTTGCGGGGCCGGCAAGGGTTGCTGAGCCGATAGTGTGCCCGGGACTGTTAGAAATCGTAGGATCGACAAAGGTCGGCGGACAATGGTGCAGATTGTCCAAGACACAAGGCAGGACCCCCGCGTGGCCCAGGGGGTGATACTCGTTGACAAAGATGTCATCGGCGTCACAGCGCCCAAAGAACCGTGTTACGTGTCGGCTCGGCTGGAGGCGTGTCAGCATGTCGACACCATGACGGAAGTCTGCGCGGTAGAGCCGCGAGCGTGGACGACTGAGCGCAACGACGTGTGCACCCATGCGCGCCTTCCACACCTAGCACCACACCCAGAGCACCTTGCACATCTAGCACCATACACTCAAGGCACAATGCGCACCATGCACCACACTGCCATACCCACACACTGCACAAACACTCCCACATACACAGTGCAACCTTGGCCCCCCCACACTGTTGAAGCACAGTCCACACCAACAGCTGACATACTGTGTCCAACTGTCAGCTAACTGTCATCAGTGTTGTACTCAACACTCATCGTATCGTTGGTATGTGAAACACTTAGCAGCTGGTGTACAGTGTGAAGAGCCTACTACTCTTAAGAAGGCGCAAAGAACACTTAGACCCTGTCCCAGCAGTGCAACCACTGAAGGCTGCACACTACTCAGAGGCCTACTACTACAACTAGACCTACGACCACTCTATACAACTAATCCCACTAGTCAACGTACCTCTACTAACAGCCTACTACTCTTAAGAAGCCGCGTAGAAACGCACCGACTTGACGGCGCCCTGTCCCAGCAGCGTGGTCACTTGCAGGCGGTGCACTTCGGAGCAATTGAGCCACGGGCGACAGGTTGCGCGGCCACTGATGCGGAACTGTGCGTGTGGACAGGGTGCAGGGCAGAGAGGCGGCCAAGAGAGGCGCACTAGGCTATCCAACCACTCGAGTGCGTCCTTCCCCTGTGAACCCTCTCTCCGCTCATCAGCTCTCCCACCGGGGGGCAAAATAACAGTGAGAAGCATCGACGCGATCAGTGAAATATGCCGCAACGTGGACATGTATTAACACTATGTGGTCAATCTATTCGATTGAACAAATTGGCTATTTGATCTAAAATCGGAAAATAAATGCCCTCATCAAATTTCTCTGGGAGGGGCATAAGGGATCAGCTCGAATCATCGTTTCTCGTTTCATCAACTGCACCGGAAATCAAAACATGTGTGAATCATCGCCAATAGTTTTGTTATTTATCCTAGGATTAGGGCATTAGGGTCTAGGCCGCATTAGGGTTAGGTCAGGATCAGGGTTTAGTCCGATTTTAGCCTAGAGTTTTGCTTCAATACATCAAGTCGACGAAATGATTAAATTCAACAGAAGACGGATTCACGCGGCGACGATGATAGGCCACACCCCCAAAAGCTAATCACAATCTCACATTAACCCTAACGAAGCCCTCAAATGTTAGAATATCAAAGGGAAAGATTGTGATTGAGGAACAGATAAATTAAGTTGTAGTTATAAGGAGAAATGCAGCCAGATTATGGTTCAAATTTAATGAAATCCCTTAATTTGGAGTAGTTAATTAGATAAACTAGAGGAGAGAAAATACAAGCCTTAAGATGTAATTAAAGGTTGTGAATATTACAAAGTTAATTAGATTGGGACTGAAATTTCTGTTGCTAGTTAATAATTGTCAGAATTAGTGACCTATGCCTTCAAGGCAAGCTCTAGCTATCGATTATATGTCGAGGGATTTAAATAAGTGGCGCACCGCTTTTTTCCCCCGCTGAGCCGTCGACGAGGGGGTGGAGGGATCAACGTGGCCGTCAGAGTGGAAGAAGAGTTTCTGACGGCGATACCGTGAACTTCAACTTCATCTTCACTACTGCACTCCACCCTAACGGATGATTTTTTGCAGTGCACACAAAGTTTGAAGACAGAAATAAATAAAAATAAAAATTATAATAATGATATCTACTTTGTGGACAACGCCATCTTGAATGAATTCAGAGACGACTGTTTTAAGATAGTGGGTGAGACGGAATTTCAATCAAAAATGGTTCTTGGTAGAAATGAATTACGATGAGCATTCGTATCTGAACGTGGAATTAGATAATATAAATTGTTTACT
>JAQIWG010000904.1:0-28174 GCA_034695025.1 Chamaedrilus cognettii
CCCCACCCTCCTCGCAAGTTCAGTCCGAGAGGGAAAAATTCGATCAACCCCCCCAACTAAAAATCATGGAACCGCCCCTGTTTGTGGGATTCACGCGGTGGGTTATAGACTGGTTAGACGGGCTACGACTTCACTGCGGATCTTGTTACCGAGATTTCGCTGACCCTAATCAGATCGGACCGCTGGAGCAGATGCTGAAATTGGCCCTAAAAATAAAATTTGCACATTGAGTGCCTAGGTCTAATGGTTCTGATTGACGCTGATCCCAGTCCATCTACAGGTTCGTTATTCAGCGATGCAATTATCGTCTTGTCTAAGGCCTCCTTTCCAAAATGCATATTTTTCATGCAATTTTGCATGCAATTTTGCATGCATTTTTTCAATGCACGACTTGCATGAAACGCAGCTAAGGACATTTTACATTGTCATTTTCTTGTTGCATGCAAAATTGCAGGCAAAATTGTATCCAAAATTTTCATCGTGGAAAGAGACCCTAACATATTAATAACGTAATCCAGAATATCAAGCATTTTACTGTCACATATTTATGCAGGTCTCTGTGTTTGAGCATTTTCAGTCGCGTAATGCGATGTTAGAGACCTCCAACATAATATTGACTGTACCATGCTTCCTCAAGATGTTGAACCAAACGTTGGGCCACCTTTTTACCAACGACATCCCAAAGGCTCTTAGAGGCTTAGACCTTCAGGTAGCACAAGGATGCGATTCAAGCAAAATATGGTTGTTAGCGCTTTGCCGAATTTTCTAACACACTCGTAGCAGTGCTTCTGTACACTGTACACCCTGCAAAAGGGGGACATGAATTGATTTGCAACCCAAAGCTCCTCAAGCGAGTCGTGAAGGGCGACTAAAGAAGGAGACTTTTCATTGGCACGAAACATTGAGCCGAACTTTAATACTCTTTGTTTGTGAATTAATGCTTCCAAAAATATAAATTTGCTAATTGCAATTACAATGCTGTCAGCATCTTTTAATCCAATCCCAACGATTCCTGTAAAACTTACCAGAACTCGGAAGGAGTGGGTAAGTGGTTGGATCAGATGAACCTTAAATTGCCAGCATTTCTAAATTATTTCTAGGCTGTTAATGCTTTAGGCTAAATACAAACCAATCCGTTAAATGAAATGCAATCAAAATAAAATACAATCAAAACAAATTTATATTCTGCAGATAATGCTTCAGTCGAACATTCATTTAATGTTAGGCTTTCATATATTCAATATATAACGACATATTTTTTGCTGACAATTTGTTCAATAACACATCGGCTAACACGGAAGAATAACAGGTTACCCCTGCAGGCCGGGTAACAAAGAATTGGCCTGCAGCCCAGAGCTCTCCGGGCTTGTCGTAAAAGGCGACTAAAGAAAAGGGGGAGTGGTTCTGTGCCGACTCTCTTGCACAGAACCGGACTGCATAGCCCTTGTGTGCTACACACGGTCCCTAAATCACAAAAAATAAGAAGAGGATAAGAAAGAATAAGAAAGACTCTTTTTGCAATTTTAAGAGTTATTTTAGCGCGAGATACTAATTTACCTTTTAGCGCGAGATAGGCCTATTAATGAGCATTGACATTATTTGTGTAATGATTCTCTATGGAATGAAATCGTCGAATTCACGCGTTTTAATCAAACCGCTCAGTAAATCAATAAGTCTTATTTTCGGCCGTTGCTTTTTTCGAAACTCTATCGGTAAGTAATTAATGACTCGGATTACTACACGAACAGATAACAAGCTGCTTAGCTGCCAGTAATAACACGTTTTCCTGTAGATCTAATGGAATACTCGGCCTATAGCGGCGCAGCGTGCTATCGAGTATATCTGGATTCTGTTTCCAGCGGCTTTTATGACTTAGCTATGTTCTAGGCAGCTAAGTCGAGTAAACGAAAAGTACTCCCTAGAGGCTTCATCCAGTTCTGGATCAGGAACGTTCAATTAGATTATCCGGAGGTAGCGCTGTAGGGTGGCCAGCTATCTGTCAATGATGCCATTTAGATGGGCAGGGATGAGGGGCCCGAACGTCAGCAGCAGATAAGCTTGTATGTAGGCTACTGTTGCATGTCGGCCTGCGTGTAGGCTCTCCTGCGAGTAAGTACAAACTGGGCCGCTTCAATTTATTCAGAACGACTATATTGATTAAGAATTATTTAGATTCAGTCATTGTTCTTGCGCTGAAACTAGTAACTTGCTTTTAAAATTTCTCTAAGAAACAGCAGCAACCTTACTTTAGTTGAATTAGGGTGTGGTTTTTTTCAAACATGTGAACACACACGCGACAGAGTCCCACAAGAGTCCAACAGCAACAATATAACCCGAAATAAATGAACAAAATGGCTTTCACGCGGCAGTTAGTAGCACAGAATAAAAATTAAAGAGACTGAAATAGTAATTCGACTAAAATTTGACGCTTTAGAGAATTATAAGCGTGGCAATGGCATTAATTTTATTCCACTGGATTTATCGATCTTGTAGATGTATTTGCATACGCTGTACACTCACACAAAACATGATTCGTAGCAATGGTTATATCATTGATATGCATCTTTAGGGTGGGTGGGGTTTAATTTTAAGGACGGTGTGTGAGTATCAAAGACTATTACTTATTCAATATAGTCCTGTTTTGTGTAAGAGAGCCACCACAAAACCGCTCCCCCTTCTTTAGTCGCTTTTTACGACTCGCCCGCGGAGCTCTGGTCTGCAAGCCAATTCTTTGTTCCCGGTCCTTCACGGGGAATGCATCCTATTGCTTAGTTCCAATAATGTTGAATCAGCGCCGCAGTGCAAATCTGGGTGTTGCTTATCCATGTCAAGTGTCTGTGGCTTGTTTTAAGTTAAAAACGTCGACTCGCTCTTGACAATGTAGTCTCCACAGCGCGTGCGCTAAATAAACAGTACAACGAAAAATGGAGGGTTCCTGCATAATATGGCCTACTGTATGCCATTTTCTTCGATAAAAATGAAGTTACTATTTGAAATTATGAAGCTGTAGGGTTATGGTTAAGTAATGCAGGCTACACTTTTACAAAAGATGTGCACTTCGAAAACGGTACCGGCATAATTAGTGAGGTCATCTGGCGATGGTTTTTGATTGACATTGTCGCATAGATTTGGCGCGGCGTAGACTATTTGCGAGATGACAAAATCCTTGGAAACAAAACATTGAGACACTAAATTTTATTTTCTGGTGAAGATCAGGTCTAAGAGTCAGATGGACTAGGATATTTAATTTGAAAATTTGTTTTCTGGGTGCATTTCTTCCTTAAAGATTAAAATCATGTGAAACTACTCAATATAAAATGTGTAGTATTAAATATGAAAAAATATTAAATTAAAATATTTAATATGTAGTTGGTTATATTTCTTGCTATAGTATTATAGGCTATATGACAGAATGGTAATATTCACCTCATTATTCCACCCATCATTCGGGTTTTAAAAATATGACTCTTCTTACTACAGCGGCAAGAGACGGAAGGCTGCCAACTTCCACTGTTGTTGATTAGATCCAAAGTGCTTCCAGACACTTTACTTGACAACGGCGAAGCAACGCTTTTCGTTTAAATTGGTAGCATTATAAGCTCAAACAATCTTTCAATAAACAGTACTACATGTTTAATTTATATTTAAAAGTAACAGGTATCCCCCGAAATGATGAGATCTAGGCCAAGTAATAGACAAGATTTACTAAGCTTGCCATAAAACCCTCATACCCACAATATTTCATCTTTCTCCCTATTTGTTCACTTAACTCCAAAATTTTCATAATTTTTCAATTTTTCTGTCGCCCAAAACCACTTTTACCCTCTAGCTTGTAGGCTATCACTTATATCGTCTTATGATTTATCGTCTCGTTTCAGGCGCTCGGTCCATTTCTCAGTTTTTATCCAGTACGCTCACGGATGTGATCTATCTTCGTGTTTACGAAATGCCGGTCATTCTAGGAATGTTAAAGTTTCTTAAAACTCCGAAGTGGATTATATCAGGCCATGTTTTGATGGTCATAGGCTACTCGGTGGGCCTAAGTGATTAGGTAGGCCGGTACCTAATCATTTAAGCGCACGAAGTAGCCGAAACCATCAGTACATATATGAAGCAAATGCATTGCAATGATGAGACCTATTGATGCATAACCTTGACAGTTTAATTATTAACGAGCAGCGCCAATCAAATAAGGATGACTGCGATACATGTCTATTAAGCTTAGACCTATTTTTCAATACTGTCGCTCAAAATCAGAGACTTGTCCACAAATGTTTTCAATCGCAACAGAAGCCAATGTGATATTTGCTCGTTTCTTTCTTGGTTGCATAGACAGGCTTTGACTGAATGTGCAACTTCATAGGCTTGTACATTTTTACCATACGCAGCGATAACTACATTAATATAAAGCAATACTGATTCAGTATTGTGGAATGGATGCGAGACGAAGGGCGCGAGAAATATTCAAAAAATAGCATTTGGACGGTCAAGCTATCATCAGTCATTATCCCATGCAGTTTTATTTTTGTCCTTCGTAACAATATTTATTTTTACGACTAAGTTACACTTAATTGATCTGCAATTAGGTCATCGATTCACGGCATCGGTCAAAGACCACAGAACGAGAACTGGACGTCGCATTGTCTGTCGGAGGCGTTGGCAGAAATGACTAACTAATTTAAGCCGCCATCTTTTCACTCTGGTTTATGTAGCTAAATGCCGATAGCCGTTCGTTCATGCGTGACGGCGTAGGCCTGCACTGAAAATCAATTACAAAACCGAGTTGCAAGATGGCGCGGATCGGTAAGGTGCTTAACTGGGATTAATGCGAGATGACATAATAAGACGTTCTTATTATGACGTCTTTGGTATTATCGGTAGGCTAAGTAGCAGGCCTGCCCTGCTATACGACACGCACGCAAAATATCGACCAATTTATGCGTATTATTACTCATCACTGCATTATTTGCATTGTCACACAAAATGAGCAAACTCGATATTCACAGGCACGCGTTTTGTCAGATCCGTTTCAGAAAGCAACGATGTAATTCCCGTCTATTATACACGCGTGTATCCTGAGTCTTGATGAAGACAATGTATACGCGCACATCGACCGGAATAGTTACGAAACGTTTCAACGTGCCCGATGTTAACTTCTGTAAACATACACTAGTGTCTAGGGATAGATCTAAGGGGCGGGGGGGGGCGGGCAGTCCAGACTTCCCGTAAGTTCATGTAGGGGTATGTGCCCCCGCCCCTTGTTTGAATAAACAAAGTATGTTGAAATAGTGCAATTTTGAATTTTGTTGGAAAAATCTTGCATTTTTTCTCCCCCCTACCGCTTGGGAATGAGATGAATAGAAAGCAAAAATGTTAGTCTCGTCAGCACCCCTCCTCCCCGTTTATGAGACGGAAAAGTTACCGTACCCCCCCCCCCCCGCTGAAGCATTCTGGATCCGCCCCTGCAGAGGTCTAATACGCCTTTAAGACTCGAGTAAACAGGGCAGTCGATGAATTCCTGCGGCACTAGTTTGCTTATGTAACGGCGAGTTTCTGGAACGCATCGAAGAACGCGGGTAATTGCGCTGCACCAATAACGCTTCAGTTTCTAGCCAGATATCGACGGCTCGAGGAACTGACGGCTACTTCGCCACAGAACTTCCGCTTGACATTCCGGGTAGAACAACAAAGAACTCTGGCACTCTGGTTTATGGGAAAGTTTTATGGCGTTTTGTAATCAGCCATGGCTGGGAATACATAGCACGCGTGTACAACCGAACGTACGTGACATTGTGGGCCTCTGAATCACTTGAGAGTTGTAGGACCTAGTTGGAAGCTGATAATCCAGACTTGCTACAAGATCGTTTTCAATTCATGATTATGGCCTGACTATATTATGTGTATTTTAACTATTTTTTTGATTGAAAGTATTTGAAATATAAAGTGCTGACCTGTCAGAAACTCGGATCTGCGTCGCGTTACAGGATTCTAAGGTAAAATATGATATACGGTTCTACAGTATTTGACAGAGCAAAGCATTATTTTCGTAATAAAAAATGTAGGCTACCATAAGCCTATAGATCAGTAGAGGTCACTGATTTATAGGCTTATGGTAGCTTACATTTTTTGACAGTTGCTTCTGACAGAAAGAGGCTAAAATTTTGGTTGCTCGGTTTTCTATTCGCTTATTGGTCTAGGCGTAAAATTTATTAGAATTTAGCCCGATGCAAATTTGAAAGCGTTCAAATCACATCGACTCTGTCAGCGATTTACATGCAGGCAGTCGTCGGATGGATATTATTTCAACAAGAGGCTGCGGAACGGAAGTCGCTAACTCGCGGAAAGCATAAAATCGAGGTTAGCGCGTCTAGCGACACGCAAGCCGCTGTAGACCACTTGAGACAAGGTGTTGTGTAGGCTGGAACAAACAGTGCCGACAAGTATAACACAGAGCGTAAAGCTCTGAATAAGAACGTGTTCCACTTGAACACGGTGTCAATGAAAGTAGCATGCACGCAAAGCAGTTTGATACCGGTAGAATAGTCATCGATGTTTATCGCATATTTAAAATTGATTTGCTGTTGCTGGTAGTTGCTGCTCATACACAGCATGAGAAAATACTACTAGCGATACTATCTCGTAATAATATCTTATAATTTTCTTTTTTGCGTCACTAATGCGTGTTATGGCTGCGCTTACATTGCATCTGTTGAATATTGTCACGATTTTATTATTATTAGCGATGTGGTTCAACGAAAACTAAACACGAATTTCGCTACGAATTTCGACAATTCATTGTAGACACCGAACCTGACGGCCGGAAAAAGTTCCAAACAACAACGTTTAAAAATCGGTACAAACAGTTTGCGTTAAAGCATACTAGCAGAGCGAGACTGAAAAAGTGTCAACAGCACAAAAAGTTTGTATACGCATAGCGCAATGATTAACAATACTCCATTTGCGAAAAGAATTCACGCTGCAGTTGCGAATAATAATTTTATTTGATCGTGAAATAGAATTTGTTTTGAGGACGACGGAGGGACGCAAACAGGGTCTTATTTGATTTTATAAGTATAACTAGCACTGGCTTATATCAAGATGAATTGGCAGCCAGTAGCGTAGCGAAGGGGGGAGGAGGGGGGGGACAGAGAACGGGGAGGGGCACTGGCACAGATGCACTGTATTTCAGGGAGTGGTAAAAACGCATTTCACGTGACGCCTAAAAGGCACAATAAAGTGGCTCCAAAAATTATAAATAATAAATAGTTAAATTTTGACCCTACGCGTCGACTTCTACCCATTCTACTAGTTCATAAAAATGGGCCCCAATAAAATTTTTGGCCTCACGGCGACTCCTACTCATCTACTAGTTCATAAAAAAAGTGGAAAAAAACTGTGCGCTTCGAGCTTCGTTCGTTTTTACCCCCTCTCCCCCTTCCCCCCGATCGTCTACGTCAATTATTCTTGCGTGGATCCACACATAGGCTATCAACATATCAACTACGGGACTACGATACGGTGCTACAGTATATTACGTATGAAATTTTGTTTAAGCACAGTCAATAAATAAAAACGTCAGCACAAACACAAAAAAACAATCTGCCTGAAAAGGGAGACGAAAGACCCTAGTGGGTATACATGGAATACATGTTTCCATGTGTCAGGGCTCTAATGGGATACATGGTTCCAATAAAATACATTAAAAAACACAAAGATATCACTTACTTGCTGTGGTTTATAAGACTGTAGAAAAAGATTCCGGCCAAAAAGATTCCTCAATGACGATGCAAAAATAGCTTAACACTCGCAGCAAGATTATGACGTCACGACACAGAACACGATGACGTCACGGTCCAGTTTGCTTGATGACGTCACTGCGCGGGACAGCACATACGATGAGGCGCGCCGTTTCTTTTCGCGCAGACGCAACTCGGCAGCTCGTAGCCGACGAGAGCGACGGACGGGAAATACAGGAGCCCTCGGAATTACGCCAGGCTAAACCTAGAGGCGATTCTACGTCATAAATGAGAGGAGATGAACTCCCCACCCCCTCGCCACACACCAGCGTGTCAGGTTTCTCAATGCAAAAGGATGTAAAGTATGCAAAATTGAGTCTTGCATATAAGCCAAAGTATGACAATCATCTCCTCCGATCAGCATGCCGAACGAGTTTTTTAAAAGGAATATTGTTTCGGCTGTAACAAAAAGTTTTCGGCTACTATCAAAATTATCAATCCCCCCCCCCTCCCCCCCGATCCCAACGGTCGTGAGTTCTGCACGAGAGAGGAAAAGTTTAGGTGGGGTAGTCGCCTCACTTGTGCACGGAAAAATCAGGATTATCCCCCCCCCCTATTGAAAATTTCTAGAACCGCTTCTGGTTAAACCGCGGGAAGGGACGATCGAGAAAAGAGCGTATAGCAGGCCCGTACTAAGCAGCGGAAGGGTCGGTGAAAAGTGGAGGGGAGAAGGGTGGTAATGAGGGAGGAGGGTCCGAGAAGTTTTCTAGCTGGCTAACTCTGCGCGCCGCTGTACTTCTCCGTCCATATGTGGTCAGGCCACGTGATCAGAGCAGCCTACTGCTGCTGCTGCTGCTGCTGCTGCTCTGCTGCGGGCAGGCATAGAAATTAACCTCGAGATCTAGCAATGGGCTGCAGATAGCCTGTAATTACAGTAAGTTGGTTTGTGAAGGAACGGGGAAGGAACAGGGAAGGGGACAGGGATAGATCGGAGCCACCGGTAGTACTTGATAAAATAAATGTTGGTCTTATATAACGACACGATCATCAAATTTATTAAGGATTAGTCGAAATGCTGCTGAAAAATGCAGTTAACTTTTGTGTTTTGAATAGGTGCAATCGAATGACTTTGAGCATTTGAATCTTAAGTGCTTATTGTTTCAAATTGGCTAGAGTTCCAAAACAACCCGATCCTGTCTCACAAGCTAATGTTGCCTCTACTATATTGTATAGACTATCCCTATTAACGCATAACCTATCCTTTATTATTACAAGCGCAACAATTAAATTGCTTCCCCATCTAATGCGCTAATCCCGGCGCCTTTGGTTCCCGCGCGTTAATGTGTTGCACACGCTAGGAAAATGTTCTTCGGGTTGCTCGCGCAGTCAAATCGTTTGATTCCAGCAGCAGCTGCTGCCGCAGTACTGTGGCATCAGCAACAGCAGCGGTCCATCCGGTCATTAGAGGAGCCTAAAGGCTGGCCCTGCTCACACGCGCCGCTCCCGTAGGCCTAGTCGTGTTCATTGCACCAGCTCAGTGACGCAACTTCGTTTTAAAATCTAGGATGACTGGATGAGAGACAAACCTATAATTTCACAAATATTTTTTTCTCGGCGCACAGGCCTCTAATTAGCCCTCTTCTTAATATTTTGTAGGCTTATGCAGGAGCCCTAGAAGCGCCTTCGTGGCGCTTTTAACTGGTCCACGCAAGACTTGAGTATAATCGTACCAGGTCGCGACTTTGCTTAAGAACGTGTTTTAATGATTTTAGGGTGCTCGTGTCTGCTGAGTTTTCAACTAAAACCAAAGAACCGGTTGTAATCAGGCCAAGATTTGGCCTACAGCCTTATTTTTCGTCCGTTCTCAAACTCAAGGGGGGAAAGTGGGGAACGAATATGAGGGCATGATTCTATCTTGTTGATAGCATGGTTCGCATCGCTCGGCTACATTCAATTTTAAAGCGAGTTCTACCGAAACCGGAGGAGACAAGATTTTTCTCTAAAACTCACGCGGGGGTGAGGGTCATCCCTGGCCAAAATTATAAGGAAACGCGTTTCCCCGTACCTCGCATTCGTTATGTTGAGTGCAGACGTGTAGGCCTGTGCTAGCCTTTTACAATTTCATTCACTGTGGCATGTGCAATCAGAAGTTTTCGATAAAAATAAAAAATGGCCCGGAGATCCGAGAAAAGTTATTACCTGCGAATTTATTGAAATCATTTAAAATTCGGATCACGTTGGGCTTTTGCAACGCAGCCTTGTCACGAAGCTCTATTTTAATTGTAACTAGGCCTATGGTTATTACAAACTATTATAGTTAGGTGAAATAGGCCTAGCTGCATTTACGGCTGAATTACTGGAAAAGCTCGGCATAGGATTCTCAGAATGTTTCTTTAAAGTGCTGGCTTATTTGATTCATAGGTAATCTTCATTTGTTCAAAATGTCTTAAGTAGGCTACGTAATTGTACCATAGAGCTATTACCACGTGATTAATTTTCGATGCAAACACTTCGTGGAAATGTCAAAATTCTTATTAGAAAATTATTTCTCAACGTGAAGCAAGCAAAACTCATCTTCCAATTAAATGCAATATTGTGTGCGTGGTTACAAAATATACTACGGTTAATACTGCACATACGTACTATACAAAAACGACGTTGTATTGAGAATAATCTTTGGGGTCATAATCTTAGCAAACACTACATGTAAATACATCTCATGCATAATCTCCGAATCTGATACGAAAATAGTTTCTATGCATAATTACCTAAGCCATCCAAAGTTAATTTAATTACGCCATACTCTGTAATCTTTGCTATCATGTGCTAATAACTTTAGCGTGACAAATTTGAAGCTGAATGAAAAAAAAGAAATATGGATCTCATCACAAATTACGAGTTCAATAAAGCATTAATTTGTAAGCAACTAATCCGCAAAAGGCATTAGATAAAGTTTATCTTAGGAGTTATCGTTCAGCCGTTATCAGAAATTTAGCATTTTTACATAGCATAATATAAATATAGGCATAGTCTTTAATATTACTTGGTCTGCTAAAAAAAATGCTTCCAACAATAAATTTAATGTCACATTAAATATTAAAACTGAGAATCATGGAACCCTGCGACCGTGATCTATAGTTAATAACAAGCGTTGTCGCGATGATTTGTTTTCTGTTAAACATTATTGTAGGCTCATGCTGGAGGCATCTGCATGTAAAAACTTTCGTCAAGTGAACTGCAATTTGGCGGAGCAAATGGTTACAATGTTAACTTCATAGGCCTAGTGCTCAAATAGAGTTGTAAGTTACAACCATAAAAACGCTAGTCTTGTTCTGTGCGCTAATATGCGACTCGTAGGACAGGTCGTTGTCATTCACAATCACACTGGACAATAACAAACCGAGTGTAAGTCTCTAGTGCATTAGATCTAGTTTGTATTTAATACGTGATCTTGACCGTAGAACAATATAGTGCGCGGCAAATATATATTCCGAGCTCCGCAAGACTTAGTCAAGATCATCGGTAAGCCTGTATACTCAGAATATGGCATAGGGCGTACATTTGATGGCATTAGCTTATACCTGATGCTCAAAAGGCCTTCAGCTGCTTCTTTCGCGAGGTGGCTGCGCTTCTCTCAAATACAATGTAGTATCAACCAATGCTCACAGTAGGTCAGGAGACCACCTATTCGGCGACGCGGCCATTAGATAGGCCTACATTATTGTTGTGAGGGATTAGCCTGTATTTACTTGAGCTACGTGAGTCGAAAAAAGATTTTTTCATGTAAATCCATTGGAAGTAATTGGCTGAGTTTGTAATGATCATTGCATGATGATATGCATAGTGATATGCATGATATGCTGGTTCCCGTTTCCCTAAATCACCGTGTATTGATTTGATGTGCCTCATGCCTTGCGCCTCCGCCACGGGCCGCTACTGATTGGTGACGTTGACCTTGCTGAAGCAGAGCGAAAAGGCCTGACAGATAGGGTCGCAGAGGCAGTGGACGAGGTAGCCCCACAGCGTCTGCACGCACCCGATGTTGATCTGGTACACCTTGAGGCAGGGCGTGAGACACCAGATGTGACAGAAGGAGACGCAGGCGAACTCGCAGCCCCAGCAGAAGGCGAGCGGGATGGCGCAGAGGCAGGTGCAGCACATGTAGCAGGCGTCCTTGGAGCACGTGAAGCACTTGTACGACCACTTCCACACGCACGAAGCAGAGTGCGCGCCGGCAGGCTCGCCGATAACCTCGTCGAATAGAACCTGCGCAGGGAAACTGACTTTATATCGCAGCTAATAATGCGAAAATTGTCATGATGTGCAAATGAAAAACGTTTTATTACTTTGAATCGCAGCCAATAATGTAAAAATGTTCACAATAATATGAAAATTGTCAGAACAATAGTAATGAGAGAGGGTTTGAAGTTAAATTCGCCACCATACAATGTCATCCCCTCTCCATTAAAAATCATAAGTTCATGAAATATGAAAACCCAGCCTTATTGCGACACCTAGAAAGACCAAACTCCGCGGACCCGAGTTGAACTAAAAATGCTATTGCTATACAAGATGACGTGAAATGCACAAACAATTGCAGGAAAGTGAAAGATTGCAGTTGAAAATGCTTCACTTGCTTGCCAATGAATACGGCGCGAGCTTATAGCTCATGCTTTCTGAAACTTATTGACATTATAATTATGGTATAGGATAAATGAATATCGATGCCCTTAGGGACAACAACATCAAAAGATCAATGGAAACACGGGCCCAGATCCGCATGACACGTGACTGAAACAAAGAGCCGTGTTACAACTCGGTCAAAGAAATTCAGCGGTTGAAAACTTGAAATGCAACAAATTGCGTAATTCAGATCATGAACATTCCATCGCGTTGAATAAAATACAGGGGTTGTTTGGAACGCTGCCATAACGAGTTGGCGCGGATCTGGACTATTGGTGCCGTTGCCATGCAGCCATTGATCATTGCTTCAATAAGGCGTTGTGATTGAGCGACGCATGAACAGTTTGCATTAACAGCCGAGATCACGAACGCGATAGCCTATTTTTTTGATTATTTTCATACACTAGGCTACTGAGTCTGTTTCTTTTGTGTCTAGCAAGCGGCTGCGGCAGTCGCATTTTGTGTCACTTGCTTAGATGCTACCTGTAGTGAAACGGTTTGAAAGAATTTAAGGCTTAGAGCATACCGACGGACCCAATCCACGCGTTCAATTGCTAATGTGATAATACAATTCTCTTGTGAAGAGTGCTCAAAATATAGCGTCCAGTTACTGATGGCCTGCGTGGTTGTTCAATTTATTTCACCTTGGCCCTGGGAAATCAAAGTTGCCCAGCGTATGCAAAATATAGTTATACGTGTGACTTATATAGCCTGAGGAATTATTTGAGGGAATTTTATGACCTCTAGGCTACAAAGTCTGTATCACTTTCTGTGAACTCCACGCTTTCCTTTATAAAATAGCCTTTTCAGGAATGTGAACGCAACCCTTAATGTTAATGAATTTTAGAATTTGGACTCTGGTTGGTCGCCACACTTTAAAAAAATCCCTGATGAGCCTACGTGACATTAGAATTTGATCTGTCAATTCAACCACTTTGCTGTTGGTCATGCAACACGCCAATACTAAATATAGCTAGAGCTCATACCTGACTCAAACGCGTGATTAATTCAATCGATTTAACCTCAACGTGTTGTGATACAGAATTGGTTGATAATGCTAAATGTATAAGGTTAATAATAAGGCTAAATGGCTCAATTTTTGCCTCAACGATCTGCAGTGCAAACTTTTAGGTCACAATTATTATTGAAGGTGAATCCATACATGCTGTTATAGCGCATAGGGATTCAAGTTAAACTCTAGTGACTAAACATGCAAATGGTATATTAGGCAGCAAAAAGGTAGCAACACGGTTGTTGTCAAACAGTCACTGCCGGTTGCTCGATCTCGATTTGAAGTGCGATTTAATTTTGTAGTGCGATTTAACCAAAAAAAATCTCTAAGAGAATTGTATCGAATAATTTGATTGATCAATTCGGACCACAAAACTAAATCGCACTTTAAATCGAGGTCGAGCAACCGGCTGTTAGCCTACCATTACATGCACATTGAAATGACTGAATTAAACAAATTGCTACTATTCGTCATTTTCACAAATTCAATATTTTTTTTCAAACATGACCCATTTGATTACAGCCTATTGTTAGAAGTCTCAGAAAAATGCTGCAAAATTAGAAGAAATGGGTTATGAAAAATTATTTATAAGCTGAACGAAAGTCAATATTTACCCGAACATGACCGTTGAGAGCATTCGGGTCTCGATTCATCATGTCAGGTCCGTCCATGTCTGCGTCTTTCTTTGTAGGTCTAACCTAGATAAGCGGCTTGTTACAGTTCTTGTACAGATCCACCAACCACTAATCCACTAACCACTACGTGTCAATTTCGCTACTATTGCACTTATATTATCAAACAATAAATGTTATATCTGCAGGCAGTTCAGATAGGCCTACATGTACTATAATTCAACGGTAATTTCACAAGCAGGCTGGGTTACATATACAAGTTTCAATACATAGTAGATGTAAATGTTACAAAGTGCTTGATCGCTCCCACTGATCCGAGCTTCAGAGTCGATCACTCATAGACTGATCCAGATCCGAACTTCAGAGCCGATCACTCAGCTGCTACAGAGCTTACTGTAACGGAGATAGAAGAGAAAGCAGTCAGCCATGGCTGGGACTGGGCTGCGGCGGCTGCTTCCTCCAATAATATTTATTGTCTTGCTAAGCGACCGTGTGATGACAACGAGCAGCGTCGTCACGGAAGCAGTAACTGTTGCCAGGAGCGCAGGTAAGCGCAGCGCGAAACGCGCAGCTATAAACAGCCTGGCCTAACCTGGTCTAATCCTCTAGCCTGCGCAATGGGGTAGAACTACCATCCGCGCTGCGGGTTCCTACTTTCGCTGCCTGGATGTCACGCTGCATTTCTGGCACCTTGACCGTCGAACCAAAGGACGAAGCGGCCGGTTTGTTTTTTATAGTTTAAAGCCATGTCACCGTGTATAGTAACAAAGACTAGTCCAAAGAACCGCTTATCCTTCTTTAGTCGCCTTTTACTACTCACCCGGGGAACTCTGGGCGTCTGACCTATTCTTGTGTCCTATCTCAGTCTACTATAGGGTTTAAAAGATGAGGTTCAACGGTCCACTTCTCACATGCATGTACGATGCAATAAATAGTATAATTTAAATTAGTCGATAATTAATTTTAAAAGGCGGGCTACACTAATTTGCTCCTTTCCGTCTAAACATCCCCAGGATCCCAGGGGCGTCGTGAGACACTTGGATAGTCTATTTAATACGTGGCCTACCTCATTGATTTGGCTGCATCATAGTGAAGCAAATGAAGAAAAAGGCTTAAAAAAGGCTTAAAAGGCTATGCCAGACAGTCTGGGGGCACCAAGGAAAAGGCTTAAAAGGCTAAAAAGGCCATGCCAGACAGTCTCGTCGGGGCACTCGCCGAGTCGTCGAAGAGGAGGCTGGAGTGGATGCTTCGCTAAGCTAAGTCGCAAAGTTGCCAAGTCGCAGTCGTAAAGTCACAATGTCGCAGTTTCCAATCAATTCATCCATAATCTCACAACTAACTACTTCAGTCTTGCTTCAGTGGGAAAACGTCCTGGGGCGATAATGGGCATTTCCGTCTCAACAGAAACATTCAGAACTCCCTGTCAGCTAAACAGGCTCGCCTCCTCAGTCGTAGTCCACTAAAAAAGCTGTAAAATAACTGCATTAACATCGGAAATGCACTATTGATGCATTTTTGCTTATTGGCTTCAGTAGGCTTGTTCATGTTATAATAGTACAACGTCCTCTGACATTTTTGTTGTTGACCATACACTGTACAAACTCAATCATGTCAAAAAAAATTCACTGATTATGATTTTATATCAGATTTGATTGTCGCAGTAATCATTTCGATGTCATCTATTTTATATCCATTATGATTTAGGTCTGCAATCATTTTCAAAGTATTAATTTTGTATTTCCTGTTTCTGTAGGCAGGACTCAGTATTCGAGGGTTTGGCGCTAAAGGTCCATATCTGCAGCGGCGGTCAAAACGAGATATGGGATTTTTAAAGTTTGGACTTGAATTATAAATCATCATGTCTGTGCCAGTTAAAATGGCGAGTTACAAGGTCTTAATGTGTATGAGAAGAGTTGATATCCACTACATTGCATTTGAATAACATCTCCTGCGCTTCATAAACAAGCTGTAAACACGGAGAGGGTGCAACTTTTGCTGCTTTTGTGCACTTCTGGCTCCCGCTTCTGCATAATATTATGTGCACTTTTGACTCTCAAATTTGTCGTTTACTGTGGCCGCTCCAACTTACCGTCAACCTATGCTTGCCCCCTCTACGCACTAACTTGTAATAAAGTCTCTTACGCACTTCTAGCAGCCAATAATTATAGTCCACCGTAACCCTATTAGTAGGGCATAAACATACTAGACTTAAATCGAGTTGAGCCTCGGCAAGCATCAACTTTTGATAGTCTTTGTTGCTATAGCCTACACGCGGCGCTTAAACTACATGTACAGCCCCCGCCCCCTTCCCTCCGTATCAACAAACTATTTACTAAACTATAAGCCTACACTCTAATGTTTATAAATAGCATACTATGTCAAAAGATTTGTTATTCGTAGAGATTAGGCCTATTATAATTGTATTGTTATGTCTACGTGCCTCTAGATAAAGTTTTGAGGGAAGTTAAATTGTAGGCCCCAATGGCCTCTGCTGTTAATGTTAAGCCTTTTTAGCAGCCACTGTGGTTGTTATTTTGTCAAGTTTATCACTGTTACCGGTGCAATGTAGGCTAATTATTGGAGACTGTTTTCTCTTGCTGCATGCTGAGAAATTATCATTTGGTGAGGCCTGCAACGACTCAGTTAATTGCGATCGACTGTGTGTGACAATTCTATTCTTTTAATACACAAAAAAGTGTAGCAAACCGGCGTGACAGAAATTCCCGGGTTTCGGCGTGTCAGAAATTTCTGGGTTTCGGCATGACAAAAGACACGAACCAGTATACATGTAAGCCTACTGTGGGCTTAATTGACGTTCTATTTACATACATGCAACGGCATGATTGCATATCCATTTTCTTTTCTTCATTATTTCTTTATTTATATAATGTTGATTCCTGAGTTTTTAGAAATTCTTTGGTTTCGGCGTGAGAGAAATTCCTGGGTTTCGGCGTGACAAAAATTCCTAACCCCAGGAATTTCTGACACGCCGAAACTCAGAAATTCCTCTCAGGCCAAAACCCTTGAATTTCTGTCACGCCGAAACCCAGGAATTTTTGTCACGCCGAAACTCTGAAATATTTGTCACGTCGAAACCCAGGAATCTGTCATGCTAAAACCCAGGAATTTCTGTCACGCCAAAACCCAGGAATTTCTGTCACGCCGAAACCAAGGAATTTCTGTCACGCCGAAACCCAGGAATTTCTGTCACGCCGAAACCCTGGAATTTCTCTCATGCCAAAACCCAGGAATTTCTGTCACACCTAAACCCAGGAATTTCTGTCACGCTGAAAAACATGGAATTTCTGTCACGCCGAAACCAAGGAATTTCTGAAAACCCAGGAATTAACATAATATAAATAAAGAAATAATGAAGAAAAGCAAATGGATATGTAATCACCATGCTGTTGCATGTATGTAAATAGAACGTCAATTACAGTACTCCTACATGTATACTGGCCAATTTCTTGTTAGTCTAACGTTGTTTATGCACCTTTAGCGCTAGAACGAATTGTATACCTGTATGTTGGTTTATGCACTTTTAGTGGTAGAACCGTTTGCATAAGTGCACTTATGCACTTTTAGTTTTAGAGAACATCGCAAACAGCTAAAAAATTACAATAAAAAGCCTCTTTTCCTCGTTTCTCTTAATATTTTAGGCTCTGAAATTTGACAGTAGAATAGAGTACATTGTAATACAACTTTGTGCTATTATAGGGCCAAACTGATAAAATGTTCTTTTATGCACATTTAGTACTAAACCATCGTATTGTTTTTTGTTTCGGCCATGGTTTTTACTAGAACATTTTTTATATGTCCATTTTATCACAATTTTGTTTCTTATGTTCGATATTTCACGCAGTCTTTTATTTTGATATGGCTAAATGTAATTTAAAGTAAATTTTACAGACACGTCATGAAGAATTCCTAAAAACACTTAGAATTACATTGAATACTTTATTAAATCTTCATCATGAACTTGCAAATTTACGGTTTTTCATTTTACTGAGACGATTATAAAGAACTCTCAATAAAGTTACTACAACATAAAAAGTTATATTATTACTTTTCTTACAAAGAATTTGTACACCAAAAATACATTTTACATTAAAATAGTTATGGGTCACTACTCGCTTATCTGCTTCATAAATTACTATATAACAAGCCAGCCTACTTGAGTTTCAAATACTGTCAAATATGAAATTTTGACAAATATGTAATTTTGACGAATTTCGCGAATCAGTAATATAGTGCGAAAATAAAGCTGCAGAAGCTATAAAGGGCAGTCCTCAAGACGAGCAGATCAAGTGTAATAAAGTTACCGACAGCCAACGTGAAAATAAGATGCAACTAAAATTTCATGCTGTACTGTATTTGGCGAAGGTTCAAGTTAAATAATGCTAGGAACTTAAAAGTGGACTGAACAATGAAGATTGCTTTAAAATATGTACAGGTTCATAAACCCTCCCAACTGATTGCTGCTTAAGTAGCTAACAAACAATAATCTTCACAAGATAGCAATCAACAAAACAAATCCTTTAAAGATAAACACTGTCTTATGATCATGTGATCGTACACACAGTTTGCATATCAACTACTCTTAGAAATATGTTTAGATTTTCATTTGGAATATGAAATTGGATTTATATCCCCTTGTTTAGTGCACAACAACCTGTTTTTCGTACCTCAAAAACAAATCATGTGAGATGATTTTCCTTCAAAAATTGTCTTTTTTCTATCTATACAGTCCAAATGGTTATATCTAGCACAGTCACCGCATCAAACCTCAAACTTGTACAATAAAGTTTCACTGGCTTAATGACATAGCAGGAGAAGCAATAATATAGGCAGAGCGCACATACCCTGATACTAAAAGTAGGCCTACAATAACTTTCAGCACCTTTATCTTTTTCTTTTGACATATCTCAGCTGGCTGTCAACCCTGATCAGTTTCAATGGATAAAATAAAGTTGTAACCAGATCCCAACAGGCGTACAAAGTACAAACACACAGAGAAACACTGAAAACAATGATGAGAATATTGACCACAAATTAGTCGTCATCAAATTTCATCGATTTAGTCTTATTCGTGTCGATGTAAAACTTCTTCCCCTGCTCCGGCGGTGGGGCGTATCCAAGTCCCACGCCGCGCTGTTGAGCAAACATCAGATCCCTCGCCTTCTCAAACTGACTCTCGAGCGCCGTGTTCAGTTCGCTGACCTGCTCTTTTCCCATTGCCAAGTTCTTTGATGAGCCGCCTCCAGTCGCGGAGCAACAGTTCAAGCCGGCACCACCGCCACCACCGGGAGCGCCGGCTTTCTTAAATCCGCCGAGCAGACGGAAAAATTTCTGCTGCCTGTCTGCGGCGTCAAGTGTCACGCCCCCCCACTGGCCCAGGCTTGGAGAGTTTGCCAACGACGGCTCAACACCCGCAGTTTTATTCGCGCCTTGAGATTTGACTGCAGGCAAGGTTTTTGGCTGACCACTGTTCAAGTCACTGCTGACAAACTGAGCTGAATTGATCACAGATGTAGATGCGGATTTTGTCTTTATTTTCTTTTCTCTTACTGGATTATTATTAGCAGAGTCAATTTGCTCTTCCGGAGCCTCCGATGTCATTTTAAACTCATTCCTTGATTTTTTTTTTTTTTCGCATGGATTCTGAGCAAATTTCATCGTTCTTTTTTAAATCAACCTTCAAGGACTCAAAGTTTTTGTCAGTGCTAGCCGATTTGTGATTCTTCATTCTTTCACAGACTTCATTGCCAGAATCAGGAGATAATGCTACAGTATTCTCTTGAGAATGCTTAGATTTTTTTGAATGTTTCTTGCTCTTAGTCCTATCACAATTGAGCAATGTCTCTAAGAAAATTGAATCATCGTTTGACATTTTATCCAATTCTATTTTAGAGTCGGACTCCTTTTGGCGCTTTTTGGATTTCTTTTTCTTATCAGGAAAAACCTCTTCCAGATCAGTTTTTGGTAGTTTGGAATGTTCAAGTTGATTTTCATCAACCAATCTGACCTCTATATCTGTCCTACATGTATCTCGCTTTGATTTCTTACTGGATCGTTTGACATGCTTTGCCTCATTATTTGATTCTAATTTCATTTTTGAGTAGTTAACGTTAAGAACATTTTTTTGCTTCTTAATTGACTTGCAAGCAAAAACAATTTCACACGAGTCGTCAACTGCAGCAGCTGCTTCGCATTTGTCTGCATGTTCATCGTCTATTTCGGAATCTTTCGCTCTTTTGTTTTTCTTCGCCTTCTTTTTCTTTAAAATTATACCGCCGCATAGGTCTAAAGTATTTTCATCGACGGCCAACAATTCCCTATCCTTTTTGTGCTTCTTGGCTTTCTTCTTTGTCTTATTCAGCGTACAAATTTTAGTACTATCTTCATTCTGCGTGGCGCGATCTAATGTACAGTCAAATTCATTGTTCAAATGCAATTCTTCCACTGCTGTGTTGGTTGAATGACTCTTCTTCTCTCGCTTCTTTTTGTGCTCTTCCTGCTTCTCAGCATGCTCTAATGTTGTCGTCGCATCTTGGCTGGTAGCTTGCACTTCAGCCACGACATCGTGTTGACGTTTACGACCCATGAGTGCCTTGATCTACAAAAATGCAAACAGAATTAATGGTACCATGTTACGATCAGGTATAAAAATAACAAAATATAATCATTTGTGAGCCTCTAAGTTGCAGAAACATTTTCGGCAGTCAATATAATATTTATATATATACTCACTGAAATAGGCTAATCAGCACATTCAACATAAACCTATAACGAATTCAAAAAAGACCCCCGAAGAAAGAATTTCTGAATATACAACCTTTAATTCAGCTGCAAAATTGCATACGATCCATTGTCATACATCTAACCTCTGTGAAATATTCACCGTTCTAAATATTTGGGTTTGTTACCTCTTATTTAATATAAAGCAGGGCCTAATTACAATTAGAAATCTGTGCGATAATATAAGTATTTAAGTACATCACATGTAACTGGAGATTATCAAAATGAATCCTCTGAATATGATTCATTCATTATTTCCTACACAGCCTTCTAAGAAAACCCTCTTCAATCGGAAGCATCGCCCTGCCTAAAACTCTGAAAACTTACGTGTTTATATGAAAATCTATATATATTAATAGTTTCTTTTGCAACAAGTTTAAAAAATGAAAAGCATGTGCATTGCGCAAAGCGGTGTGACCTCATGCAACTTTCAAACGTGGAACTTTCACTCAAAATGCTTATTTCTTTTGACACATTTTTATCACTGCATGTAGATCTAAAGTTGTTTGCAAGTAGCAGGCGGCGCTGATATTCCAGTTTTATTCCATTCGGAACAGGAAATGTCAAGACTTGAACGAACATTGCGCTACGTTTGGAGACAAAAACATAAATAAAGTGCTTTGATAAAACGTTTGATCCCATCAGTGGTCAAACTCAAGCCTGTTGATCAGCTGATTTGCAGCTGGGGTGTTGCGGTGGG
This sequence comes from Chamaedrilus cognettii, assembly GCA_034695025.1. NCBI lineage: Eukaryota > Metazoa > Annelida > Clitellata > Enchytraeida > Enchytraeidae > Chamaedrilus > Chamaedrilus cognettii. Next base: position 21,562 of record JAQIWG010000904.1, read on the forward strand.
ATGGGCGATTTTTGCAGATTAAAAAAGATTATTCATCGGATTCATTTCCCATGGCTCCCATTCTTTTCGGGACGGTCTATATATTCGATAGATATTTCCGACTCTACTTTAAGTTGCATTGATGTTAAAATATATTCAATTTTTTATGCTGAAAAATAAAATCTAGCTGACAGCGATTTAGTTTTTACATTATAGCCCATAGTAGGCCTAATTAGCATAAGTACATTGAAACCCTCGCTAGTCGAAACGTCATGAACTTTGTATCCATGAACATATCGACCAGAGAACTTAGTAACACACCCTAGGAGAGATTTTCATGGACCTGGTTTATGGTCGACAGAGTCGCAGTGTTTCAAAGGTTCATTGAAATGTCATCGACAAAAGAGGTCATCTATGACGTACTTGTCGTGGGGGGCGGTGTGATCGGATGTGCAGTACTGAACGAACTGACTCGACGCGGTTACAAGTGTCTGCTGGTGGAGAAGCATGGCCATCTGCTTACGCAGGCCAGCAGTGCTAACAGGTATAGGCTAAGGCCTGCTGCTGATTTTGATGAATTGTGAGCAAGTTTTGTTTAAGTTTTTTGAATTAGTTGGTCTTGTTTGATTATTGCGTCGTTTGGGTTCCCCGTCGTTCTTGTATGTAAATTAAGATTTTTATGAATTAATAGGAAGTTTTTTATATATAATTCAACAGATGGCATAGACTTCTGTCTATACATTATCTATTAAGAGTTTTAGTCTATTTCTGCTATTTGTCTTTAGGTGACATTTGATGATAAAACTCTTCATTGCTGTTCTTTCTAATTTTGCGTAGTGTGTTTTGTTAAAGGTTTATCTTTTCCGATGTTGCTGTGTGCAGTGGAATCGCACACACTGGTTTTGACGCAGTCCCTGGATCTATTGAGTCGCAGTGTATCTATGAGAGTCGTGCGCTGAACGCCACCTATTGCACAGAGCAAGGCATTCCCTACAGTCAAATAGGTGCCATCATGGTCGCATGGACTGACTTTGAGGTAAGCCTGTACACAATTATTGCTTTGCAGTTGAATATCTTGATTAGGCTACTGATTTCGACATGAAAATTAATATTCTGTAAAGGGCATTTGAAACCTAAAATAGTTATGTTTGCCTGTATTCTTTAATTAAAGTTTTATGGCTGTTTGATGCCAGACACCTGCCATGTGACGCCGAGGGGGAAAAAGAAGCAGGGCGATATGGCATTTAAACTATTTTGGCTCTAATACTGCTTGTTACAGTCTTACTGCCAATTAATTGCTTTAACTATTTAAACCGGCTGAATAATTGTTGACATATAGCCTGCCTTTACCTCTATGACATGTAAATATTTTATTGAGACGTCTACAATAGCTGTTACGCCTGCACGCCTTGCCATCATGAGCCTTACAATACTTACAGCGTTTGTTTTTTCCCAGATGGATGCGCTTGTGGGGATTGAGCAAAACGCCATTCGTAATGGTGTAACTGATACTCGGATGTTATCAAGAGAAGCCCTGAGGATCATGGAGCCTAATCTCAGCCCGTTGGCGTTGAAGGGTCTTTTGATACCCGGTGAGGCGGTCGTCGATTCCTGGCGCCTGCCCATCATTCTTGCTCATAATGCGATGCAGCACGGCGCAAAGGTATATTCCTGTTCATTAATTAACATGTTTATTTATTTCATCAGTTTTTAAACTTAAATCGGTAAGCAGAGACATAAGTAAATCTAACTGGCGTAAGATTATACAAGCATTAGATAACATTGCAGAAAATCGATGGTTTTAAGTTTTTTGAAGCAAGAATGGATAGCTTTAAATCTAAGGACATGCAAACTTTGTGCAAATGCAAAGAAGTGTTGCTGCAAAGTCTTCACGCAAGATAGCCTTAAAGGTTACAAATGAATAAATTAGATGCTGACTTGCAGTATCTAATTTATTCCTTTGCAACTTTTTCTGAATTTGTTTTTTAATGACACTGGCTTGTGTCTGATCTCAGGTGGCAGTAGACTGTGCCATTGTCTCAGGCCGTCAGCTGCAGTCTAGACTATGGCGCATAACGTCATCGCGTGACGTCATCAAGGCTCGCGTCGTCGTCAATGCAGCCGGACTGTACGGCGATAGGGTGGAAGAAATAAACAAGCCTTCTATATTCAGGTCAGACAGCCTTTCTCGTATTCTTCAATGTATTTAGATGGGTTTTAACTTTGTCAAAGCGTCAGCAGTATTTGTTGCTGTTGTAGCCACATCAAGTGTTCTGTTGTCCAATCTAAAGAATTTATCTTCGTGGAAAAAATTTAATTTCTGAGATGGCTTTTGTAAAATTAAATCTTAATCTCAATCTCTTAATCTTTTTGTATTGAAACAATTGTACGTGTTACAATTGCAAGTGTATGCATCAACTGCATTGTCAACCACTATCTCGTATATATCTGTTGATATTTAATGTAAAATTGCATTCGAATCTTTGATGTGCAAATTTATTTTGTAAATATTTCTCAAAATGTATAAAATTGGAATTTCTGTAAACTGGTGATCACATTTTTAAAATTTGTAATGCGGTCAGTAATAGTAAATAATAAATAGTTTTTGTAAAATTGCTCTTAATCTTTTTCTGTTGAAGTATTATATCTCTGATGATATTGAATATAAAATTGCATTTGAATCTTTGATGTGCAAATTCATATTTTAAATATTGTACAAAATCTGTAATATTAGAATTTCTGTAAGCTGGTAATTGAATTATTTAAATTTGTAAAGTGGTCACTATTAAGTTTTTGTTATGCCTAGATCAAGTTGAGCATACTCTTTGATCCAGGATCAAGCCTGTCTGATCATGCTGAGCATGTTGTTTGATATAGGATCAAGCCGCGCAAGGGACAGTTTGTTGTCTATGGCAGTGATACAGGAAAACTTTTGAAGCATATCATATTGCCAGTTCCAACTGAGAAAACTAAGGGAATCATAGTCTATCCTTCTGGTGAGCAAGTTAGGAATACATGGCTTGTATTGAAGTTCAATTAAAAGGGTTTTGGTACGTATTATCACTATTTAACCGTAGACATATAAAGCTATGCTATACTATGTTTCGGATTTGAGAGCAAATAAATTGGTAAATTGAAATGAGAGAATTTACAATGAGGTCTAGCTGCTAAAGTGTAAAATACTGACAATGATTAACAAAAAGTTTCTATCGTTTGCACTTTGCAGTTGAAATTTTACATTTCTGTGGACAAAATGATAGCAGCATATATAAATTAAGCTTTAGTCGTATATATTTATGTCGTATATATTTATGTCGTATATATTTATGTCGTATATATTTATGTCATATATATTTATGTCATATATATTTATGTCATATATATTTAGGTCTTATATATTTAAGTTTTATTTAGTCGCGTGCAATTTTATTATTAGCCTTATCAGAGTTTCTGCCTCGTGTCAGATCTGCACAAGGATCATGATTTACTATATTAATTATTTCTTTTTATAGTTTGACTTTCTGTTGTTGTTCCTAGTTTATGGCCAACTGGTGGTTGGTCCAACTGCCGAAGACTGTGATGAGCGTGAGAGCCCTCCGGCCAATCAGGAGACTGCGGCACATCTGATTTGCTGTGGAGAGAGGGTTGTACCTAGACTCAAAGACTATGCCGTGATTCGGACATATGTCGGACTTAGACCAGCCACCGAGACTAAGGACTATCATCTCTCTGTCAACCCTGAACGGTCAATATTAAGAATTTTAATTGAAATTATGAAAGTTTCGTATGAGTAATATTGTTTAGATTGTAATTATTATCGTTCTTTAATAGCTGCTACTATTCATGATTTTGTCGATTTATGAACAAAATGATAGATTCATTCGTTATTAATGTTTGTCAGATTACATCTGGTGGTTAATATCTGGTATAGTGATTTTCAATTTCATTGTAGTATGTAATATTTGAGTGATTTTTCAATTATTGTCCTCAAAAGATATATTTCTTTTCCTTTAAGTTTTAGCTTTGCATTGCCTTAAATACATTCAATATGCAATAATGTTGTGCTTTCAATGCTAAATGCTCTCCTTCCATCTCAGTTTAAATTAGAATAATGCTATGTATGTTGTAGTTCCTGGATAACTGTTGGCGGTATTCGATCCACTGGCCTGACGGCTTGCTTGGCCATCGCACGACGCGTTGGAGAAATGGTAGAAGATAAAATAAATCTGGAACCATCGGTAAAGCATCTTGTCTGGACCGCAAGGAATCCGGATAAAGTATTCTTCTTCCCTGATGCCAGCAGTGCCATAATAGATGGAAAACAGTACAAGATAACCCATCCGCTTAGTCAGTTGGGACTTTCAATCAAATCAAAGCTTTGAGATTGCTTGTTGATATTTCAACAATTATAGTGTTTGACGCGCTCGGATGAAAGCCATTAAATATGTTTAACGCTGATGGTGTCTGCTTAAGTTAAAAGCTTTCTGGCATAAAAGCAACGATTGCCACTAAAGGATTGATTAAATACGTCTACATGGATTAAGGCTTAGATGCATTGTTTTGAAGTCATTCAATAAACTTGTTTTGAAATCTGGTCGATTTTTGAACTCTAGTCGATATTTTGAACGGTAGTCGATATACTAAGATTAAATTGCAAAACTTTATTTCAATACGAGTGACTGTTGAATGCTCAGGCCTGCTTGCATGTTTTTCCTTAGCACCAGTGTATTAAAAACAACAACCAGTTGGCGACATGCAACATCGATTGAAATATATTTTGTTCGCTTAATCAATGTCAACATGCTATTGTCACGGGCTACTAGGCTGCTACACTATCCAACACTCAATCCAACGTTGGCCTAGGCTGTAATTCAATAATTTAAAACAATAACAACGTGCCAGTGGATTCGATGTAGATAGGCTGAAGTAATTGGACTACAAGCTTCATTCCACCAGTAGCCTGACCACAGCCTAAGATGCAAGTGAACAAATTTATTCTATGGATAGGCCTACAGGGGCTACACAAGAATTACTTTTAAGCTTGAGGGGCACTCCCTTTGAAAAATCAATGCGTGGCTATGACACGGCTACTCGCAGTAAAAATAATACAGTAGGCCCTATTTGCTTGCACTGTTCTATTTGGTACGAGCAGTGAAAACTAGCGAGTAATGGAAAGTTGTGGGCGAACATCAGCTCTCTATGTGATGCAAAACATTATCCAGAACAAAATTGAATATTGGCCAGGAATGAGAAAGTTACATTGTTGTGTCCCAGTGGATTCGATGCAAATAGGCGGAAGTAATTGGACTGAAATCTTCATTTGACCAAATCCCAACGGCCTGTCAGGCTACTCGTTCCGTGGCCGTGAGGTGCGGCTATGATTCACAACAACCCCCAATAACAATGAGCATGCATGAAGACGGGCGTTTCTGCCCGCTGCATGCTGATGAAGCCTCGGGCGATCATTCAACGCAATCACGTTCTGCATTTAACCAGCGTGATAAGAGGGGCTAGGGGCCGTAATGCAGTTAGGCCACTACACAAAATATTAATACAATATGTTGCCTGCCAGATAAGTAATTAACCAAGTAGCCAACGGTCAAAAGGGAGCAAAATTTATCCGGTCTGACAATTATGAAAAATGTTTAAATGATAGGATAATATTATTTTGAAGGGTATTCTTCTTTTGTAATTTAAGCTACAGGTTGCTTTGCAATCGGATTAGGCATACGATACATGTACAATGTTATGTAGGCCTACCTTGTTCCCTTGAGTGTTAAGTAGAGGTCTCTCTAAATGACTTTAATCAAACAAAATCTTCAAATAATACTAAAATTGATTAGGTATCGTAATAATGCCTTCTTTAATTCAATGGCCTTATAGGCTAATTATTTAACTCACATAAAAAATAGTTGAATCCGCTGGGCTCATATTATATGGGATTCCCTTCCCATCCTCTTGACCTCTACTCTCTCCCGTGCGGGCGTTCACGGTACAACGACTTTGAGGCCACGAAGGTAGCAGCGGTTATTGACGTCTCTCATTAGCAGCTGCTGCAGCAGAAGTACACTCACGACTCGAGATGATATCGCTCGGTCAATGAAACGAAAGTTAGATTGTACGTGTATAGTGACGAGAACTGCATGTTGAACACTGTATACTGTATAGGTTCCGAAAAACAATTTCAGAATCACATTCGGTGACATTTATGTACATAAATTGTATAGGCTTACATCACCATCATCATCAAATCAATCAAATCAAATGCGTTTTATTTTAGACTTTGGTACAACATCAAGCATGAGAGTTAAACGTGACGAGTCTAAAACGATGACACGCAGGTGCTAAGCGGTCATTCTCAGCGCATACTAACCTATGCCATTCATCATGATGCAAGTTTTGTCGATGCGACCGCCTTCATGGGGTATCAACTCATCTGCTAATCGAAGCAAATTGCATTACGCTATGACTCGTAGCTTTTTGGTGTTAAGTTTTCTAAGCGCTAATGCTAGCTTAATCTGTAGCTTAATCTCTAGCTTAATCTGTAGCTTAATCTGTAGCTTAATCTGTAGCTTAATCTGTAGCTTAATCTGTAGCTTAATCTGTAGCTTAATCTGTAGCTTAATCTGTAGCT
>JAQIWG010000905.1:0-28158 GCA_034695025.1 Chamaedrilus cognettii
CAAAATAACGACTGGGTGGGGAAACGCTGGCCACATCTGCAGAAGAGTAGCTGGGCGGGGAAACAATAGCCACACCTACAGAGCGGTAACTTGATGAAACCTTGGCGGGTTTTCACGACACTCCCAGTTTAGGCCAAACACAAATTAAATTAAATTTCAATTGAATTTCAGCATGCGCCGTGAAGATAGAGAGGTCGAATGGAATGGACTTCTTTACAAAATAGTGATGTGATTGTGATTCACTAAATAGGCTAATTAACTTTCAAATCACGAAAGAACTGAGTGAACTTTATGATGAAGCAAAACTTTACGATGAAGTTTTTTTAAAATTGTGTTTCTTTTAATTTTATTGTTGGCCTAATTTTAACAAATCTTTGTGACATACAATGTCATACTTCTAGGTTCAATATCGCTTAGGCCTAGGCTAATTGTCAACAACATAATTGACGGCTTGATAAGTGCACGAAAAAGCTGTATTTATTGTCTCCTGTCTATAAAAATTGGCATCGCTTGCACATTAATCATGATCAAGATTTTAGAATATCCGCCGCTGCCGACTCATGAGTTTTGAGTACACCATGTCCTGATGAAAACGGAACACTCTAAAACTGTCTAAGTCAGTCGAAAGTTACCGGATTTTGTCTCAAATTTTACGCATGACATCAGTAGTCATATATAACGGCCAATTTCGTAAAGAAATGCTCGGTAGTTTTAACCAAGTTATGTTCGTTTTTAAAAAGTAGTCTATCAAAAAAACGTTTTAAACAAATAATTGCACAGCATTGTATGTCTACAGTCAAGTGACAAGCAAGCAAAATTAAAAAAATTCAGTTACTACTGGTGTTCAAGTGTCGTTTTGTTTGCCAGCATGTGGTCGAAGACGTGGTCTCTCATATATGTAGGTGGACTCAATGGATGGGTACGCGTGTCGTGTACCTTACTGGCATTCGTAACGTTAATCACCAGAGGAAGCGGCTGTTTGAAGAGCAGCAGCTGTTTGAACACAAAATCATCGATCAAGCTATCAGAAAGTGGCATCCACGTCTTACTTCGTCTAGTGTCCGCGACACTTTAAACACCAGCTGCGATTTAAATTTCTTTCCTGCTTGATGTCAATTGATTTAGCTATGTGCACAAAACTTTGCAACAAATGTTGAAAACTTATTTCTTTGATGCGCCCTTTATTTAAATGTACATAATTTTGACAAAATGTCTCACATTTCTCTACATACTTGCAAGTTACTGTTAATATGGTTGCCGTTGTCGTGTAGAAAATGTGAGACAAATGCGGTTACTTTTGACTGAGTAATGACAACGTCCAGACTTCAGAGTATTCCAGTATTAATCGGGACACGGTGTCGCTCCTACATGCACCATTCAACATTCTCTAAAATTGTTTTCGCGATACAGCGACCTACTTTCGAATATTAATTATTAGATTGAATGTATATTTTACATGTCAATAAAATTGGATATGTATACATTGTAGGCATAGAACGTTTTTATGCTTTCACATAATATATGAAAGTGTATTATAGGCCTAACTGATTATGATCAGTGCCGGATTAACACCAAAAAAAGGCCCGGGGCACAAATTATCTGAAGGCCCCATTGAAAATTAGACAGTTTTAGTATAATATTTTAACCATTATTGTGCTTCATTTGACGCAACACAAACGCTAATCATTAAATAAAGACGTAAATTTGCTTCTTCGGCGCTGTTTTGTAGCTGCATTGTGCATGTAGGCCTAGTTGCAGGCTGCGGTGCGCTTCAAATGCAATACTGCAAAAAATTTCATGTGCAACATTTGCGGAGACCCCCTTGTTAGTGGAGGCACATGCCCCGTGCGCCCCACTGTAAATCCCGCACCGATCACGATTCAGAGCAACTAATTGCAGCCATTGCGAGTAGATTGTGTTGGATGATTAAGAGGCAAAGAGTTTAGTTCACAACTAAGTTTTGAATTCTTAATGTATTATACAAAACTTAATTGAAACAATCTTGCTTGAAACAGACGTAAGAGCTGAACATCGATTTGCTTAATATTATTACTAATATAGACAATAATAAATAAATACGTACAGTCAATCAGTCGTGTAATAAAAAATTCATCAGGTTACAGTAGCTGCTATATGGTACTTAAAAAACTATTAAAACATCAAGGGAGATCATACAAAACTGAATTCATTGTAAACTTAACCTAGTTAGCCCAATGAAAAACTGTCGTTATTTCATTGAACGTCAATATAAATTAGAAATTGAAAGGAATTGATTCAATACTGCGTATGTCATACTAAATTTTCAGTGAAAAGGTTTGGTGCAATAAATCAGTAATTGCTATACTTGTTGATTTTCAGTTAATATATTTCACCAAACCTTTTCACTTATCCATCAGTGAAAAGCGATAGGATTTATCGCTAAGAGAGTTGATCAACTTTAACTGATGTCCATATAATTCAAAGAGAGGCATATGCTACGCATGGTAATAAAAGTAGCCAAATGTGCAAAGACCTACCATATTACCACATTACACTTTGACTAACGTATTTAGCCTGACCTAAACAAGTTCAAAATTTTGACTACTTTATTGCATCGCTGTATAAAGCTAATAAATAGTGACCTAACAAATACATGCTATATTCATTGTGCACAGAAGGAAAATTCACCAGCTGCACATCTGCAATCTTACATGTACCATTCATAATAATACACAATACAATTTTCAGTATATAATTATCACTGTAACTTTCATAAGAACCATTGACGCAGAAATTTAAGTTTATTATTGTACAACAATACAAAATTAGTTTGACTTGAGGCATAAAAAGAAGAAAAAATAATTAAAAGGATAATCCACACGAAGGTAAAATGAAATACCGTAAAACATGAAATTTTTGCGCGCATGTAATTTTCGCAAGTTTTGCAATCGGGAAAACTCGCGAAAATATAAAGCTGCAGAAGCTATTGTAATGGGAAGTCCTCAAAAACGCGAATATAAAGTGCAGCGAAATTTCGGAGAGGCAAAACTGCTAAAATAACATGCTGGAAAAATTTCATGCTAAATTATAGTATTAGATCTTCATCATACTTTGTCAAACTGTTGTAACATTGAACGTGTCTTAAGGCAACATCTAAGGCAACGACACGATAAGAACTTTCAGCGTAACGGTACACCACCGGCATTATCACTGTTTAAATACAATGCAAATGACATTAAATATGATTTTCTAGGAGTTTTATTAGAATGTTAGTTATTTATGGATCGCCACGTATAGTGTATTTCATTAGCAACTATTTAACGTAAGATAATAATACAAATTATACACAATTTTGCGCGTCACTGCAATATTCTACAATTCAAACAAATCTTGCGAGCAATCCAAACTTTGCTGAACTGATTCACAAGACAATCCAAAACTTTTAGCTACTTCATGGCATGCAACATTTTGGGCCCCCCTAAAATTATCAAAAGAACCATTGCTGCGAAAACTCCGTCTACCGTAAACCGCATTGGATTTGAGCCAACTGTCACAGGATGGAGTGCTCTCCAATAGAAGCACTCGGTCTTTTTTAAAAGTTTTATTCCGGTGACTGGATGCACACGGTTGAACTAGTGGGGTCAAAGCCGGGAAGAAAGAGGAGCGGATTCGCCCTCCCGGGAGCCCTGAAGGGGTACTACTTACAAACGATACGTTCTCCTTCCCAGCAGGGAGCCTGCAAACGGAGACAGAAATATTTGCAGATTTGGTACTAGAGTTGTCGTTGTCAGCGAAGGAGTCACCAAATAGATCTTGGCTGCCAGTCAAAGCATTTGATTCGCTGGGCGACGCTGATTTATTTCGGATCTCAAATTCATTCGATTCGTTATTGATAACAAATATTTTAGACCCACAATCGCTTCTCAGACCATTAAACTTGTCTCTTACTAATGTAACTGAATTTTCATTGCCACTACTAATCACGTTGGATTCCACCCCTGGATGTAATACATTAGATTTGGCTTCACAAGTCGTCAAAGCATTTAATTTGTCGTGCGTCAACTTAAACCCAGGAATTTTTGATTCTTCTGAAAGGCATGATACGTGTACTTCATCCTTACCCTCAGCTATCCCCTGCCCTGAAACTGCACCCAGTAAGTCATCACACATCAGTTCAACAGATCCTTTTGCTTTGAAATCAGAAATTTCAAAGTTTTCAGTCTGTGAAAATGACGGAGACATGATGTCTAACTCATCAATGTCAGACGATCCTGTACAACTTAATGTCATTTTAAATTTTGACTCATTAACAGAAGATGCACTGCTTTCATCCAAATCTATTTGAAGCACGCATCTGGAAGTGGCTTGGCATATTTGTACTGGAGTTTTACGAAGGCACGATTTAAGCGGAGCACGGAACACTACATTTATTGGAGTTGAAGTCTCGGCAACAAATTTACCATTATCTATCGCACCGGTGCATCTTTCCTCGCCCACGTTTGGTTTTGCACTGACTGGTGATAGATGCACAAAATCAGAGGAATGAAACTGCACGATGCGTTGTCGCGGCACAGCACCCACATGCAAATCAGCCTTAATCGCGCAAGATCTCGTTTTGCCAGGGCTCAGCAAAAAATCAGGGTTCAGATGCTCATGATTTAGAGGCAGCTTCTCCTTCAAAACTCTGTGGCTACTCGTATCTGCGATCGTACTTTTGGCGCTAATCAATGAGCGCATGGGCTTGGTCAGCCTCACGACCGAGGGTGGACAAAACTCCAAGGACCCATCTTGTTGCTCGCAAAAACTCAGTCTCTGCTGGTGAGTCATTGGTTGCTGCAGGGCTGAGGGTCGCCTTGGTATCGAAATAGACCTGTCAATGATCTTCGGGAGTCGTTGAGACATGTGTTGCCTGGGTCGAATCGTGGACGGGGGACAAAAGTGTCGCGATTCACTAGAGTCTCTGATACAACTTGAAAGATTTTCTTGCTGCACCGTGACTAATTGAAATGAAAATGGTCGCAGTTCAGACTTCTTTGGTCTCAGCGACGATGGGCATTCAGAGGACCAATCACAACCTTCAACAATCACTGACATCTTCTTTTTTAATTTCACGCCATCAGTAATTGGATATAATATTTCAAAAGTTTTTCGGACTGCGCTATTTTTGTCTACATCTGGAGCTTTACTACTCACTTCAATTGCTGTAGAGTATCTTGCAGATAAATGCTCATCAATGGAATTTTCCTGAAACATATCAGAGTCTTCAGAAAATGACTTTGCTACTCGACAAATTAAGTCTTGTGAATTATCTACTGCTTCATCGCTTGATTCAGGACTTCCATGAGACTGATTTTGACAGAAACTATTCTGTGATACATTGAGGTATGATATATTATCCTGTGATACACTGGTCTGTGATACATCTACATTTAATATGCTGCTGTGTGATACTGGCAAATCAATCGGCGATAGGCTTCTCTGAGATGAATCACACTGAAAACTTGCAAACAAATCTGTCGATTCATCGCCATTAATTCTCGATTCTCGACGATTCACCATATCAGCATGAGACGAAGGAATGTGTGGGAAAGGAACGACTTCATCCACTGCTTCAGTGCGATAAATTTCAGTTTTGGGGAATGAGCCAGACTCAGTTGAGAGAGAGGAGTCAGCAGTGGCCTGTGACCAATCAGAGAATAGGTCATCGCAAGAGAGTCGCGACATGCGCCGCTTCAACTTCTTATGAGAAAGGTTTCTGTTTCTGTGGATGCTCTTTTCAGCTGAGCACACCAAGTCATGCGTCGAATATTCCGGATTATTGCAATAATTATTGGTTTTATTTGGAATGCTTGACATGAAAATTTTTGAACTATTCAAATAAGGCTCGATTATTTCACAAACTTCTGCTGATTTGGCCTTTAGGCGGTTTGGACAAGCATTGGTAATAGCTTGTTTTGTGTTCTTAGTTTCAGTAGGTGAATTAGGAGAAAACGATTCAAATGTTTGTGCCTCAATCGCCAAATTAAGTGCATCGAAATTGGCCTTGCTATTGTCTTCATAAGCAAAAGCATTTTTTTCATCAGAAATCACAATTTCATTGCACAATCCTTGATTAGATCTCTGTGGGTTAAAGCTTGCATCTTCTGTAAAGTCACTAAAAGATCCCTTCAAAAATTTCTCAAGATCTTCCGAGTACGGCATCTCTTCCTTCGAGTGCCGATCAGAAGAATCGCTCAGATTCTGATTTGCTACATCATCCTGAAACTTGACCTGATTCAGAGCGAGAAAACGTTTGACGACCTTATCGGAGGCACATACCGCAAGTTGGTCTGATAAGCCATTGATTCCTTCTTCTGAGACCCAGTTTGGCGAGGAGCCTACATGGGGCATATGCCCATGCGACACAGAAGATTCATCTAAGAATATCCCTCCGGATAAAATAGTTGAATTTACGTACAAGTCAGACACTTGACAAAAAGCCGGTGATTGGGCGGGGAAATTATTTGAAGAGGATTCATCCGTATCGCCACGCTTGACTTCAGGTCCTGATAATCGCTTAACTCCTCGGCTGCCTAACTCAACTACGTCGTGGCATGCAAAGGGTGTCGCGGATGTAAGATGGCTACCATTGATAACAGAGTTACCAATGCATTCCAGTGAAGGTGTGGCCGGGCAGAATTGTTGATACCTGTCAGTCAAAACAGATGAGACACCCTTGTCGCAATCTGAATGATTTATATTTGCTGAATCAAATGACACGTTGCATGCTGCAGCTACTTTGTTTCCCTCACTGTTGCGCTCCATTCTGAGTTTCTTCGTTGAATGACCACCGCAGTCAGCCATCATCCCGTATGCCAATATACCATTAGCTTCATTCGCATTAGATTCAAGTACAACTGTGCCAGAGCCTAAGTGCATATCAATGCCTATGGAATTACTATAAGAAGCACATGCAAGAGAAGGTAGAACACACTCTTCTTCAAGTCTATCCAGTACACCATCACTGAATTGACTCAACAAACAGTCGTCAAGTTGAATCAATGATCGGTCCCTTACTAGGCCTGTTGATATACCATCCAGCCGACACGATGACCTTTCATCCACATCACAGCTAAGAACGAGACCGGGCTGCGAGTCGTTGAGTGAGCACGACGACGGTACTTCTCTCTCATTCCCAGTGTTCCTGGAACAGTACGTTCCGGAAAGACTAGGCTCGATGGAACACACTGGAAAACAAGAGCGAGCCAAGAACGCAGCTCGGTCTGGTCTGCAAGCATGACTGCCACTCTTAACAGCGCATCCGACCACCAGATATATTTTCTGGATGACAGTCATGAAGCATCTGTGCTCTTCCGGAGCCAACAGCATCTGCCACGCAATGTTATCGTTACTCTGTCGTAACTCCGCCCCGAAATCCCGACGCATGTTTCGAGCGCCAAAAAGTCTTCGAAATCCGATTGCCGGTTGAGAATCGGACTGATGGGCTAGGATGGAACGGCGAAGCTCGCGAAGTCTCGACGGCGCGACCTTGAAGCCAAAGTGGAAGGAATGACCGATGAAGACGTCGCAAATGAGGTCCGAAACTAGCGATCGCTCACCAGGGGCCGACGGACAGAGCCGAGCCAGCTGAACCATTTCACTGCATGAACGACAACTAAGAGGTGTAGAGAAAGTTAATAATTAAACATACGGCACCGTATCATAATATCTGACATGGATTCATTTATGCTGATGAGTTGGAGTAAAAAAATTCAGTGATAAAACAGTAAACACTAGCAAAAGTTACAACACTAATCACTATTTTGTCACCTTGTTTTTTACAAAGTCTGATCAAATATAATATTTATTTAATATCATAATTATAATATACAATTTGACAATTCTAATCCTAATACACTTGCAATATTCAAGCCCATTTTTCAACCAGGCTGTTACGCCTTCAGTAAGTCTGACGGTTATAAGACGTAATCCTCAAAGCATCTACAGTAGCATCTGCACAGTTGGGTATCATGGATTTCAGTGCGTGTTGGTTGATAATCACATGCCCATTACGCTCACAATGCGTAACTGCGTAGTGTGCAATTGATGTTCTCGCGATGACATTTAAGCCAGTGCTCAGCACATACAACCAAGGCTCGGCCTGGGTTTTTACTAAAATTCGCCAATTTGGCGACAAAATGTCTATTTTTTTGCCACTTGCAACTTTTTTCGCCAAACGCTTTTGGAATTTTTTTTTGCAAACTTATATATCCCCAAACAAACTACTGCTCAAATTTATCATTCTACCATAGCAACTTAACCGATGGACTTCCACTGAATATATTTAACCAAATTGGCATTCATCAGTGAAACACAACTCAATTTAGCATTGCAGGAAAAATTGGTTGCAAAAAAATTTGCCAAAGTCTTTCGCCAATCTTATAAAAAATTTGTCACTTCTGAATTTATTTCGCCAATTGGCGAATTTGGCTCCACGCAGGCCAAGCCCTGCAGACAACAAAGACTTGGGGTCCTTAAGATTTATTTGTATTGCAGTCTTTGTTAAAATTACTGTTAGATTTAAGGATGGCTTGAGTTATTCTTCATAGTTCAAAAAAGAGAAAATCATCCTCCAAATGCGAGCGGCTCTTGTTGCTGAGCAGCCAAGTCCTCGTGTCAGAAATAAAAGGCTCTTCATTCATTTCAAGCGAGACAGACAAATACAAGTTACAGAAGTTAGTGACCCAGGGCACCGCTACAGTCAGCGTCAGCGGGTAATACAGGTTAACCAGGGCTGTCGCAAGTGTTAACAGAACAAGTGGCAACAGAAGAGCAGCGCCAGCTATCGTCTTGAAGATAGTTTGAGACACGCGCCATAGGCTACATTTGTGTCGCTAATAGCCTAGGGCCAATCGTCACGAGCCGACAAGCGTCACGGAATATATAGAACTTAAGCAAACGGATCAAAAACAATCATTTAACACGCTGCTACAGTAGAGGCTTGTGCTCCATTTGAAACCCCGATTGCCTGGTCTGATTCTTTTTCCAGATGCACTGCCTGACGTCAACCAGAATAATAAATTACTTGACAAAAAATTTCAAATGATAATTACGTACAACATTATGATATAAATGATATAACATTATAAGAGTCTTTTCGTGTCATTTGACCATCTATTCACTCCGTTATCTGCGCAATGGTTGAACTAATGCTGGTCAAATAAATAAATAAACTCTCAAGCTCACCCGTCGAGTTGATTGGCGGAGCAGCCGATGAAGGGATCGAGGTTGCGACCAAAAACAATGACGTCCGCCTCCGTGTGTCCGTCCGAGACGGTCAACGAAAGGCGATACCTCATAGTCACGGCAGCCGTACCACTGATCTCCAGTCTACACTTGGGACAATAGCACCTGCAGCAGCCAAAGGGACAATATTACCTACAGCACAGGGCATAAAGTAAGGAATTTGATGGTCTTCGCATATTAGCAGAACGAGTAGCCTAGACTGAATGTATCGCACCACTGAGGTATCGACTTTGCTTCACATGAGAAGAGATGCTGAGCGGGGTTGGGGGGTGCTAAGAGAAATTTTCCAAACAGTTCTTAGCAGTCATTCCTTAAATAAACCATTATTACCATAACACATCGTCACACATTGAGTACCTGTACATACTGCACATTTATAGATGCTGCACATTTTTCCCAAGTAACTTAACAGTCATTCAGAAATTCATCATTATTTACACATTATTTTCTAAAAGTACTACACACTTTTGCCCTATGGACCCCACATTTCACTCCATGGTCTCCACAAATTGGTTGGACTACACCCTTCAATTGTGCCCTGCTGCAGCACGCAGCAGCTAATAATAACACTAATATCCAGGCCGATTTCCTATAGTGTCATTATAAGTCGAGAAACTAATCTAAGGCTGTTCACAATCCACTGTACATGTAGACAGGACAAGTAATATAAAACAGTTAATTCACTACACAGCAGGATACATCAGCAATACGACTGTGAAAACAGTCTGGCAGTCGGTTAAATCAGCAGCTGCAGAAAATTAATATACGATTCAGATGCAAACTTAATTCAGAAACTTTTCAACCATTAGCACAATTTCGAAAACACTTGCAAAGTTCAGAAGAGTTAGTTTATAATACACCTATCCTACATTAATTAACGACATTAGGCTAATTAACTAAATTAAA
This sequence comes from Chamaedrilus cognettii, assembly GCA_034695025.1. Classification (NCBI taxonomy): domain Eukaryota; kingdom Metazoa; phylum Annelida; class Clitellata; order Enchytraeida; family Enchytraeidae; genus Chamaedrilus; species Chamaedrilus cognettii. Next base: position 10,171 of record JAQIWG010000905.1, read on the forward strand.
ACATTGATCAATCAGGTTTTTGAATAATCTTGCATTTTTCTAAATTTGCAGATACAAATAAAACTTATATTTTTCAACATAATGCATATTGAGTTTAAAACAGTTTTTAAAGTGACGCTAACCTTTAGACATGCTATACACATTTGTATACACTAATTTGTGGTGTTACACATAATAACGCATAAAAGAGAAAAGGCGTGACTTTGAGATACCGGTACCTGATGGAATGTGCATCGAGGGGGGTAACCTTGCTGTAACACCGACTGCAGCTTGTGTAAAACGGAACTGCCGCACCTCTCACATCTGTAACCCGACCCAGAATGAAACATCTGTCCAATGGAAGACCAACGCCTGCCCAATCGGTTGGAAGCACCATCATGGCTCTGCACCTATCGAGTCACACGCAAAATCTAAGAGGCAGGTCACAATAGTGATGAAGATCATGATTTTGCAGTCAAAGTGATAGCTTACAAATCATAAAACTGCACAAACAATCAGTACAGTTAATTAAATGGACCACTAGATAATTTTTTTAACAAATACATATTGAATTTTGCAATCTTAAATTGGGACTGTGTACCCACTACCCACAAACCATCACTATTCAAACGATAAATAGCGTACACAAATTTGGCATACTCAAATTTGTCTTCAATCTTGTTGTTATTGTAGGAAATAAAAATGAATCAACAGTGCACGGTTAAAAACTGACGTAGGGCAGTAGAGCTAGTCTACATTAACCGCAATATCAGAAGAAATTGTGCGTACCAACAAAATTCAACAGCATAGATATTTATTAGCAGGCCCGATCCTGCCCCGGAACTCTCCTCAAACTCAGACTTGTTATTGTATGATGCATGCTGTATTTATTTTTATTGTACTTTTTGTCCTATTTTTGTTGTCTGTGAAACTCTAATACGAACGACATGTAGATACTGGTGTACAGATTAAAATTTAAATATATTGCTATTATATGGGGGATCTTTCCTTCAAACGAATTGGTTGTAGCTCATTTATCGCGCTGTTTACACGTACTTTGTTAAGTTAGGTCTATATTAATATCATTCTATAATATCAGCAATGTTAGTAAACGCAAAAGGAAATCGAAAAAAGGTAGCCTACATCAATCAATAAAATTCTGACGGGAGTGACTTCGTCAAATTAGGCACTATTTTTGAGCATAATTATTTTGTCATCATTTTTTGAACGTCCCTCTATTTACAAACTGAGTTTCGATCAGTGCTCTCACTAGACAAAAACATTATTACCATAATTGGCCCAACATCAAATTGAACAATCCTAGATTCTGGTTACTGGTTATCGACTTATCAAACAAAGCTATTATATTATATAGTAATATAACAAAATTATTATACACTTATAATCACATATTTTTATAATTGCATTTAAAGATTAAAATAAGCATCCCAAGCTTACATTAGAAATAGGCCACGTTTCACTAAATTATCCCAAAAATATGGGAATTGCGATAAAAATCTGAAAAAGAAGCACTATTAACTCTAAAGCAATCTAACGGTAATTTAATGGTCGCGTTGCTCGTACATAGGCTATTATAGTACATCTTTGGCAAAACGGTCTGATTGTCTTCTTTTTATTTCGGCAAATCGATCACATTTCTTTTTGGGCAAATCGATTTTCGACAAATCGGACTACTCCCTATTTTACAGACTGTATTTTTGAGTTCTCTGCTGATCACGTAAGAAAATGATTAGTTAAGAAAGATGTCATAATGCTTGACATTCTGATACTTTAATAAGAGAAATGCAACTATCAGTCGTAATGGCGTAGTAGGACAACGTGTCATCGATAGCCTACTTTTATATAGGCCTAGGCCATCTGAGCACATAAACCACAATGATTCGTCCATGTTCGAGTCATATCCAGTGATATTTTCATTATGAATATAATTCCTAATTCAAATCTTACTAAATAATTTTACTTTAATTATTTAGTAAGATTTGAATTAGGAATAATTTTCATTTGATTTTTTGACCACAATCTTTACGATATCGCGTATTATCCTAGATCCTTAATATCATCTTTCGTAAAACAAATAACAGCTTAAACAACAGCTTTAATTTACAAATAGCAATTATTGTTGTACGATGCTTCCACTTGTTCATATAAAGCATTTTTCGAAAGACTACGCAATTTTTCTTAAAACTAAACTGTATCCACGAAAAGGCAAAAAATGTGCAGTCTTAAGGAGGAGGAAGTTCCATTTTTGGGGGTATTTTACTAACCTAATAAATAAGTCAGTCATTTATCGCATTTTCAATTATGTACTCATTCAATAGGTTTCATCAATGCTTTCTAGAGGTGCTTACAAAATGACTAGGCCGTTTTATGGATGCATTCTCTTTTCTCCAGGGTTTCTAGAAGGTGCGTTTTGACTTGACGATATGTCACTATTGTGACGTATGCCATCAATTAAAAACTGAGCATTGCTACAATTACGCCAGTAGACAGCGTGACTTCGCCTATACATGTACGCATGCATGCAGCGCACTGTGTGAAGCACACACTTCTCTGTAGCTGCGCAGTGAACTGGTCGATCGTATCCTATTGTAAGGACTATCTTGCTATATTATTAATACTCATGCATATTATAATCTAATAAATGTGTTGTTGAACAGCCTACACAATTTAGCATTACAATAAGGTTGACGTTAGAAACTAAACTAATACAATCTCTACAAAGAGGTCTCTAAAATAGAGACCTAACGTTACAACTATCTCCTTCCCATAATTAGAACTTTCACTTCTCATTAATTTGCAACCGCGCAAACAAACATAATTTTGGCCTCATTTTACATTTTGCTTCAAAATAAGCGAACGTTTCTGCATTTATTGCTCTACACTTTCTTCACTCAAAATATTATAGGCTATTTCGAATTTACAACTCGATCCCAAATGTGGTTTCAACTCACAAATTAGTTTATATCCACTCTTTTATGAAGCTCTGTCTCATTTTTGGAGACACCAGCATTCAGGTAGCATTCAATCTCAGAAAATGACGTTCCACTTTCTGCCTGATACGAGACAGCTGACAACAGATCCAGCATGGACCGTAGCGTGTAACTTTATTTAAATGCGATAAGTATTTGCTTCTAAAGTTCATTTAATAATTGCTAACACAATGATCGCTTTGCAATTTTCTTAGGCCTACTATTATTAACATAGGGTTTCTGTGAATCTAAACTGCTGACGAATAAAGATCAGTGTTGAAAATTTATTTGATATTTCAAATAATTTGACTTCACAAATAATTTTCCTAATTCGATTATTGCCAAATAATTTTACTGCTAATTCTAATTCCACTATCAATTAATTTTCATTCCTAATTACAATTTTTCCAAGAAATTAGTTTCTAATTCGATTCCTAGTTCAATTATCATTAATGGAAATATCATTCGTCATATTCTTTTGAGCTGCTTGGGAGGTCGCAGGTGTGGTCGAGTATGAGATATTACGGGGGAGGATTGGGGGCATAATGGGGAGGGAGGAGATGGAAGAGAGGAGGGTGGGGAAGGGGATAGTCAGAGGGGAACTTAGGGGTGAGCGTCGGGTTATAGGGGAAGTGAATTTATAGGGTGCAGAATGATGCAAGATCCTAGAATTGCCATCTGGCTGCGGTTTCATACTTTTTCGCCCTGGGCGCTCTAAGCTGTAAGCCAATTTTTTGTTCCCCGGCTTAATTGCGGGGGGTCAGTAGCATGGTCAGCATTAGGGCCTATAATTGTAAGACAAGCATTCTGACATTTTTGTTTTCACCACTTTTCTCATGTTATCGAAATCGAAAAAGCGAAAATACAGTCTGATTTCTTGAATCCTCGACTTGAATCTTGAATTTCGATATTCGAAGTAGCATTTTGATATGCCTGCTGCCAGTCCGAACTATTCTGTAAATTCTGATTGCTGAGCTAAATAATTATACAATACATTAAATAATCATTTGTCAACAAAACGCGTAAGTACCGGAAGCTTATCTTTATAAAAACTGTACAAGGAGCTAGCCACAGCGCGGGCATGGCTTATATTGTGGTAGGGATAGTCCTATTATACATGTATCAAATCTTTGATCTCTAATTTATTATCAAAATTTTTAGTTAAAAGTACGGTACATCATAGGCATACTATTCTCATCCATTGCGATCGTCCTTGTGACATAGCTGACCTGCGATACCGTAAGTAACGCATTGCAAATGATATTTTGATCATAGACTATAGAGTATTGAGTGCTTTGTGTAGAGTTTTTTTATAGTTTGTTTTGGTGTTTTGTTGACAGTAATCAATAGCGAGTTATGGAACCGATGACCATGGGATCGCCGACCAACTTCTCGTCGAGCCCCCCAGGGGGCGGCGGGGGCGGGACTTACCACGCCTCGACCCAAGGCGCATACCTGCCCGCCTACCTCATGGGCGAACCTCACAGCTTGAGTTCGGTAAGTGATGTAATTTTAATGATTTATGTAGAGTGCTCTGTGAATGAATTATGCATGCGATATTCTGACCACATTGTCCTAAGCCAATTTGTAAGGCCAAGTAGTAAGACTTTTGTCATTTCTTTGGCCACTGCATAAATTTTTATGTATGCAATACTGTAGGCTCCTTGAAGCTTTTTTGTGCTACAGTATGACTTACTTAATCCAAGCAAGTAATACTTATTTGATTGAACTTACTGTATTATATTACTACAAAGTGATACTTAAATTAATAAGTGTGATGCTAAGTATTAAATATTGTTGTCAAGTTGAGAAATTTTGTTGGTGTTTGAGAATTCTGATTGGATTGGTCGGTTTCAGCCTGGCTCCAGATGGATGACGGGAGGCTCCAGTCCACCGCGAGCCAATCAGAGGCGTAGTTTTGCCGCAGGCCACACCCCCTACAGCTTCAACAACAACTCTCGACTTGACACCAGCGCAAGGTGAGGCCTGCTTTGAAACAGCTTTTACGTTTCGTATGTAGTAAATGCTGTTATATTTTTCACGTTTTATTTACAACAGGTCTACTTCAGATTATGAAGCTTTAACAAAAATGCAATGCCTTGAACAATACTGGTGTATTTATTAGATGAGAAATAATACCTTTTCTGTATATATCGATGTTCACGCTGGGATGTCGGATTCTAAATTTGTATCGAAATTCTTTTCCTGCAATTGATAGGAAATTTCAATTTAATTTTTGTTGCCAATCAGTGCTTTGCTTCGGTATATTTCAATTTAGAAAAATTATGTAAATCTACTGTACAGTCGTTTTCCGATTGATTTTGCTGCTCAGGGAATGTTTGCCGGGTGGCGGGGCAGGGTCTTCGGGGGGTGTGGGGGTGCGAAACAAAGAGCGGGGCGGTGCGCCCCCTGTGCTGGGTCTCATGGAAAGCTTCACCGGCAACACTAGCCTGCCCTTCCGCGCGGTAACTTTCCTTTCAAATGGTTCGGATAATTTTAAATTGAATTGGGGATGGCTGAAATATCTGCAGCTTGTATGTCCATTTGAGACGGCAGATAGGCAGTTTCTTTCTTGAATGGATGCCTGATTCAAATTATTTCTCTGTTGCTAGGCGTGCCAATTAAAGAGTGAAGACGTTTGCACTTTCATGAAGTTCTTGTATTTATGTACAAGTATATTTTGTAATCTCTGCAGGACGAACCAAATTGTTCCAGTCTCGCCCAGTCCTATCTTCACCCGGACTCCGGTTTGTTTTGCAGAAAGTGTTATATATCTCTAATATATATAATTGTTTTTTTTTACGCGCTTTGTTTGGTAGAAATATCACAGAATGTTTCTTGGTAATGCAGTCTTGCGAAGTCATTTATATTAGCAAAGTTCATGTATGCTTTGATCATGATTATGTTTTACGTTTATGACAAATATTTTATGCTTATTTAAATTTGGCACGAAGGTATAATGCATGTATTTCAAAATTGGATACGAATAGAAACTGAACTCCTGTCCTTAATTTTATTTTTGTTGTAATTTTTTTTTTAAAAAGGCCTAAATTTTTTGTTCCGTTTAAAAAAATTTATATAGAGGGTTGGCTGACATAGTGTTGAAGTTATATGAGATATTTATTCACGAAGTTAGTGTTTTCAAGGTTTGATGTTAGAGACCAAGTGTAGCGTATTGAAAAATACCGTGAATTGCGCATGAGCATTGCGCTGAGCAGATAAAATGTTATCATCATCACCATTGTGAAGAAGGTAGTGCTGGTCGTGACAAGGCTACTTGATGATAGGTTCTGTGCCGTGTGGTGGAGGTTTGAACCAGTCGACTGTTGGCTCTCACAACACCAGCCTCTTCAACACTTCGCAACGCGATCACCCCTCGCCGACTCAGATTGACCCATTCTACACTCAGGGGTGAGTGGATTGAGCGGGCTGGTCCATTCAACACTCAGTGGTGAGTGGGCCGTATGGGCTGATCTATTTTACTGACAGGGGAGAGTGGGTGGAATACAGGGCTCGGCCTGCATAGAGCCAAATTGTGAAAGAAAATCAGAAGTGGCAATTTTTTTTTAAGGTTGGCGAAAAACTTTAGCAAATTTTTTTCGTCTGATTTTTTCTACAATTGCAAATTGAGTTGTGTTTTACTGATGAACGCCAATTTCTGGTTAAATATATTCAGTGAAGTCCACAGGTTAAGTTGCTATGCTAGGTTGATTAATTTGAACAGTAGTTTGTCTTTGAATATATCAGTTTGCAAAAAATAATTCCAAAAGCATTAAATTTTGACGAAAAAAATAGTAAGTGGCGAAAAAAGACACATTTTCGCGCCAAAGTGGCGAATTTGTTTGAACACCCAGGCCGAGCCCTGGTGGAATAATTAGCTCAAATGACAGCTTTTTTTTCATCTGTTCTGTTAATGTCCACGCTTTTAAACGAGTTGGAATTTTTGCGCACTGGTGCTGAAGCTGAGTTTTTACGACCAGATGCCCTTCCTGACGCCAGCCAAATAAATAATTATCTTACGCAGTGGTTAGCAGCTAGCGACACTGGTGTGTTTAACAGCCTTGCTGAAGGGTCTGTAACGCCATGGTTTGATGGTTGTCGTAGCAGGTGTAATGTGCTGGCGTATTCACTACGCAACAATGGAAGATCCAGGGCATGGCTGCCACGTCATGAATGTCAACAGTTACTAGTGTTTTATTTTTGATTATGACTGCTTCGGTGCGTGATTCTATATACAATATTAAGGTAGGAGATGAGGTAGAATGAAGCTGGTCGGGTTATATGGTCGGAGGTTTTATGTAATTTTTATTAATAGACAAGCCTGTGTGGTCTAGTGGTATCATCACTGGACTGCCCTGCTATGCGTCCAGGGTTCGATCCTCGCTCTAGCTATACACGGTATACAGAGAATTCAATTTCTCGGCTTGTCAAAGTCTTCTAACCAGAGCGGGACTATATAAACGGGTTTGGTGTCGTTGGTAGCAAAATCGGCTGCCAGCGGCGAGCGGTGTAATTCCCTTAGGCATCGCTCTCAAATACGCTGACAAGATTCACATATGAGACGCGTACCATCTATGTTATGAGCTGCGTCTATAAACAACTAGAATAACTGTTCAACATAATTTTTTTTTTTTTTTTTTTGTTACGTTGGTTGTATTTCATTTATGGTATTTGAATTTTATTTCTGTAATGTTGGATGGATGATATACTGGTCCGGAACGCATCCATCGGCCAGAGGCGCCTGAATTATTTTAAATATTTGTATATATAAAAAAATTTCTGTCGTGTTGGTTGACAGGGAATCGCTGTGTGTCGACGAAGTGCTGGACGACACATGGGTTACCGTTTTTGGGTGGGTGTCCGCCATTCTTTCTATTTGTCCTTTGACGTGGTGCATCTGCGATATTCATTATACGGCATTCAGCATGGCAACGCTGATCTGTTGCAAGCAATCGTATGCAATTTGTTCATGGTATAGATCTATACCAAAGAATTTGGACAGCAAGAGCTATGCCAGTAATATAGCTGCCGGCATACACTACAAAAAAATGGGATTGTCCTGTGGCAATCCAATGGCGGCATGGACTATTAGGTTGGCTTCTATTGGCTGTTTGGCATCACACTGATTTTTGCTGGTTCTTGCACCCAATGGTAACTTAGTTTAAAACTAAATGCATCATGCTTGCCTCAGACAATTATCTTTTTGTGTGTCATTTAGCTTTTTAGAAATTCTTTTCTAGGTTGCAAATTCAAAATTCTTTGATTTATGCATCTGCAAGTACAGACTTCTACATTGCTGTAAATATTTATCTATAACACAGATTATTGCACCGCTGGAATAACGTGTGTAATAGCATTTTGTATAAAAATTTTCGCAAGCATCCTATTTTGCGTATTTATTTTATCGAATTTATATCAAGACAAGAATGAAAATGGTTATGATGACAATTATAGCTTGTTTCGCTATTGAACCACATTCCTAATGAGCCTAATTCTGATTGGTCAGGTATCCTAAACAGCATGCTTCTGATTGGTCAGGTTTCCTAAACTGCTTGATTCCGATTGGTCAGGTTTCCTCCGGCAACCACTTCGTTCATTCTTCAGGAGTTTTCTCAGTACGGAAACATCCTCAAGCACATTGTCAGTGACCGTGTCTTCTTTTTTCTTTTTCTTTGGTACTAAAAGTAACGTTAGATGAAGTGTGTATTTGTAGGAAGTTTCTTCTTTTGATTTGCATCTGGACCACTTTGATAATTTTGGTTCTTCTTTAGTGTATTATTGCTTGCTTAGGTTGAATTGTTTTCTTTAGTTGACTAAAAAAATGTGAATGTAAAATTAGTTAAATTATAAATTAAAATGTTACATATCAGCCTCAAGCGAAGGAGTAGTTGATTTGATTTAATAAATTAACTAATTTAGTTAATTAATTTTTTCAATCGCTGTATTGAATAGGTTTGTGAGCATACATCTAACATTTTGACATTTTAAAGTCTTCGTTGGGAGAAGAATTTAGAACAGCTGTGCTGTTGAGATCAAAGCGCATCCTATCCTGATTAAATATGACCCACAGTCCCACACTGATATTTTGATCTCGTTCCTCCATCACTGTGGCCCGTTAATGTTGTCGATAGTTTTGTTTGCGTTGTGTATACGCCAAGGTTGCGCCAAACGGCAACTGGCTGCGCATCCAGTACCAGTCGCGTCTGCAGGCGCGCAAAGCTCTGAGCAAGAACGGCAAGGTGTTTGGAGGGAGCGTCATGGTAGGAGTGAGCCCCTGCATTGACAAGGTAACTCGACAGGGCTAGTGCCTTCGTGTGGGCCCCAATGACTGCTCCGGACGCCGAAACAGACTTCCAGTGATGTTGCTGGGAATGTTAAGTAACCAGATGATTTTTGCACATGGTTGCATTATATGGTATTATAGATGCAAATTTTTTGTAATTTACGCGGCTGGCAAATGGGCTATGAGTCATAAATATTAGATGTACTGTGTCATCTCATCTAAAGATGAGCTCAACAGATGGCCAGCAAATGTTATTTCTTCATCGTTGACATTTTGCGCTGCAACGAATGTCTTATGTCTTCAGGCGATGACTGCGTAAAATTAAATTTACAAATTTTTCTGTCGACAACAAGAACATAAGAAGACCAGAACATTGACAACAGAAAAGCTATAGACAGCGTTGTACTATAGCTTTTCTGTTGTCAGACGAAACACCAATACCATGAAACACAGAAAACAAAAATTTGGACAAGTGCAGAGGGTCACAAAAATTTTAGCATGTAGCTTTTATTTTTTACTTTTTATCTCTGATTTGTATATTGATAGGGGTGTAAACCTTTAAAATTGTTGATGAATATTTTCTCATTTGCGTTCAGTTTTATTGCCGGTGGTGAGCAGAGCGTGATGGCGTACGCCCAGTCCTCGCCGTGCCCCGAGGGGGCGGGGGAGAAGCCCTCAGGAGGGGGGTCCCTCAACGCGAGCCAACTGCGCACTCCTGGCAGCAGCCGGCCGACATCCATGCGACCCCTCACCGCATCCTACCACGGGACCGGCAACGATGCTCAGGTGGGCAGAAGAATATTATTTTAAATATGTGGGGGGTAAAATTATTCTCCTTAATATTTGTGCCTAAAAATATAAAAAATGTTAGAGAATAGAAATTTTTTATTAGATTTTAGATGTTTAAAAATGAAAACATTTTTCTCTCAATGTATAGTGGACGTATCTTAGATGATGTGTGGATGCATCAAGATAGCGCTTACATTTTTTTAGGTTCTTTTTGGCGTGGTAATCCTTGACCCGCGAACTGTTGACATTATTCGTGAAAATTTAATGAAATTTGTAAGAGTGCATTAGTGAAGGATCGAATTTATGACGTGATTTTTTTAGTTTGGGATCATTCTATATTATATGTGTGTCATAAATCCAAGTTGTATTTCAAGTATATACCCCCTTCAAACTAGAAAGCAAAGTATTGACTTGCAGCCCAGAGCTCCCCGATTGAATCGTAAAGGGCGACTTAAGAAGGGGAAGCGATTCTTTGCCGGCTCTCTTGCACAGAACCAAACTGTAATAATCTTTGTTATCTACAATCCCCCTCCCTCTTTCGTGTAGCAAGAATGCAAGCTGCGTGTGACCTCTGTTATATTCATTGCAGTTAATAAATTATGGAGATACAATTTGACAATAGTCTATGACATTCGTGTCAAAAAGAATAAATAGTGCATAAATTATAATTTGTCTGAAAAGCATTTGGTTGCTGCATTTAGAAAGTTTGTTGCTGAATTAAGCATTTTTTGGTAGAGTTTGGTTTTAATGCATGCGAATAGTAGATACATTGATAAGCAATGTGAAGAACACAAATTAACTTAAATATTTTTATATTGGACCCAGAACATGTATGTGATTCATTTTGATGACATGTGTCGCTGGTGCTGTTGGCAGGTGGTCGGTCGCAGTGTTGTCCCTCAGAAGAACAGCGGAGTCATCTCAAAGGCCTTCGAGTACATGTTCGGCTGGTGACACGTGGTCGGGCGTCATTGGACTGGGTTTAATTGGTCTGGGTGGCAAGAAGTAGAGAAGTTCCGATTTCTGAAACTAACTCGCATTCGGCATGGATTTACAATCACGAACGAAATCCGGGAAAGTAGGAAATTTGACGGATGAGAACCAACATGTTGGACTAGTATTTTGTGGACAATAATCAGAAACGCAAATAAAAATGAATATGGAAAGAGGAAAAAATTTATGAAAATGGCGCATAATGGTGTTAAAAATGTTAGGTTAATGCGCGTGTGATAACATTAATTAGTACGACTTGTGCTGACACTCGTGCGCGCGTGTGCGCGTTGAGCGAATATGTGATTGGAAACAATGGATGATGATGAGTCAAATCTGTGAGAATCACTGCCAGTGAAAAATTATCTATCATGCAAGGTACTGCAGTTTTGTTGCTAAAATTTGTCGCGTAAGCGGTTCGGTCATATGCCCGACTTATTTTTCGGGAGAATCTCGGATCTCAAATTTAGGAGCTGGTGATTTTGATCGTTTCAATTGAGAGTGCAGCGTGTCAATGTCTGAAAAGGTGACCGCATCAGGATTTGAAACTTGAAAACTGTTTTAGACGCATCAGGCTTTGAAACTTGAAAACTGTTTTAGATGCATGAGGTTTTGAAACTTGCAAACTGTTTTGATGCATCAGGCTTTGAAACTTGAAATTTTTTAATACATCAGCTTGATTATTGGAAAATGCTTTCATTGCTCTGCCCTAATTTTTAGTGTCATAGCATTGTCTTCATTAACTCAGTTACCGTATATCAGTGTGTCAAATACTTCACAGATATGCGCTAATATATCTGCGCCAATTATACAGAGCTATTGTCTTCTCTCCCCTCTTTCTTTTGATGTGGTTTCTGTTTATTTTACTCTATACTTTATCGTCTTTTATTCAATTAAATTAATTTTTTGAAATTATGTGGTCATATTAATCCTCTTTCCAGAAATTTCTGTCTGACCCCACAAAAGTTCAGCACAACCATGTCATTGTCCTTATATTGCTATTACTTGAGTATAGAGGTTTTAAATTGTGTTTTAAGTTTTAACTGTGCTAATAACAATTCTATATTCAATGAAAACTGTTAATCAATATGATTAGAGCGTCAGTACTTGACTTTATTTATATTTGAAATGCAAATAATTTGCAGGTTGATAAACATTGTGGTACATCGTTTCATTTGTTTGTCATTCCCTTGCAGATATTTCACATTTTAATCACACTTAACATCAAAGAGGTGCTCTGATATATATTTCTAATACAAAACATTTCTTCGTAATGTAGTTGATATAGTTCATGACCATATGTTTTAAATTTAGAAATGGCCAGAATGGTTTCGATCAAGATTCGAGTTAATACTTTATCAGCTTAGCCTTATAATTAATCTGTCTTGGGCTCAATTTGCTTCTAACGCTAAGGGCTGGTTTTTCCAACACGCGTTTAATGGTGGTTCAAGAGTTAACCCGCCATTTTGCATAGGCTAAATCCTGAACCACCATTTAATCTGTGTTTGAAAAACCAGCCCTAACCCAGCTTGGTATGATCAGAGTGTTCAACAAGAGAATGAAAGTCAGTATTTGTGCTTTTTTTGACAGCTCACGTTCAAATGTAAAATTGTCAACAATCGTTGTGTACACAACGAGTTAATACTATTAAATACCATATAAATAATATCTAGTGAAGCATCATATTAAGTTTTCAACAATGTACATGTACAAGCGCAAGTGATACGAGTATGTATGCTGTAGTAATGATAACATAGGCAAATATATTATATAAGCATAAATTATAGATACAATGCGTGCTGGCTCGGAAAATGGACAGTAAAAACGATATGTTCAAATATAAACGACGATAAAATGAGTCAATTTTATTTGGTTTTCAGACCAATTGTAATAATCCTTCAAGCGGCGTTATTATGGTGTTTCACGAATCTTAATGCAAACAGATTTGTCTAAAGCTTGAAATTTTTGATGCGCGTTATTTTAGCGGGTTTGCCTCTCAGAAATTTAGCTGCACTTCATTTTCCCATTTTTGGAGGACTGTCATAAAATAAATGGCTTCCGCAGCTTTATTTTGGGGCCTATAATTTTCGGGGCCTATAAGTTTGATATCGATTCACGACATTCGCCAAAATTACGCGCATGCAAATATTTAATGTTTTGCAGGAATTTTGCATCTATTAACGATATGGTGCAAAACGAAAGGCATTTTTAGTTGAACGCGATCGGCAAATGATATTTTGGAATACCGACTTTACTTTCACATCAGCATAAAACGGATCGGTAGATGTTTGCTGTTATCGAGTGCTAGTGGGTAAAGAGAAGCCTCAGAGGCTGCCTCCCCAGAGACTCACAATAGCGCTGAACAAGAAGATTGGCTGTTTTGCTGAACTGCCTTCTTTCGTCGAGAATCTCTTGAATCGAATGATCCTCTGACTGCACGATTGAGTAGTCTTCTGGCTGCGACATCAAATCGTCTGTTGGCGCAAACAAGTTGTCTTTTGCTGGTTCGGTCGAATTCTGTGCTGGTTGTTTGTCCGATTGCTTTTCCACATTGCTGCTGGTACCATCCGAGTCAGAGAAAATCTCTGATTGATTCTCACAAGGCTTTGGATAGTCGTTTGAATTATTTTCGTTGATATTTGCAGCACTGACACATGCTTGACCGACAGCTAGGGAAAGATTCGAGCAATTCTCCATAAGCCTATAGGCCTGTGTGCAGTTCTGGCTGAATGTGACATCCATTGGTTGCACCTTCGTTATCTTGTCAGCGGTGTTTTTCTTTTCGTCGCCGATCTTCTCCAATGGAACAGACTCCAACGTGTCGACTGAAACGGAGTTGCTCGCACTGATCTCCTGTTCATTTTTCAGCCGGACGATGTTGCTCGGGAAAGAAAGTGAGATGGTTTGGAGTTTCTTAGCCAATACGAAACTGTCGAAGCTGCGTACGAGAGACTCAGCCCAGATTTCTCGATTGCCGGAGATGTTGAGATAGGTGAGCCCTGTCATGGTCGAGATCTGCTCAAATACCTGGACAATGCGATCAGACTGTGATGAATGGCAAACGAATACTGTAAAACATCAAATTTTCATGTGCAGGTAATTTTCCGGAATTTTGTGAATTGTTAAAACTCACGAAAAGTACATGTGCAAAAATAACGCTGTATAAGCTATTTATGATGTGCAGTCCTTAAAAAATACGAAAATTAAATTCTGTAAAATTTCTTAGAGTCAAAACCACCACATGCAGCAACATCTGATGTTTTACCCAACAACGAATAGATCAATAAAAGAAACAAACAACGTAACTAAGGCCTAGAATACACCACAAGGCATCATAAATGGCCTCAAAAATATTCAACAGCCCAGAAACCCTTGAAGCTTTTTTAAAAACTAGCCCGCCCAGGAAAAAGTTTTAGAACCACCGCTCTCAACGTAGATTAGGATCCAGCTCATTCAATCAAATTTACAATGCATCACTTTAACGCTTTTAATCTCTCTACGAGTCCCCTGCGGGCCAGGGAACAGAGAATTGGCTTGCAGCCCAGAGCTCCCCTGGCGAGTCTTAAAAGGCGACTAAGGGGGAGCGGATCTGTGCCAGCTCTCTTGCACAGAACTGGAAGTAGTCTTTGCGCTACACACGGTCCAAAAAAAGAAGAAAAAAAAGCAAGCCTCTCCATCCACTTCTCGACGAAGAAGAATAAAACGGGGCACCTTTTGTCTTTTGCTTTTTTGTTGTTTAGGGACCGTGTGTAGCACACAAGGTCTATGTACAGTCCCGTTCTGTGCAAGAGAGCCGGCACAGAACCGCTCCCCCTTCTTTAGTCGCCTCTTAAAACCCGCCCAGCGAGCTCTGGACTGCAAGTAATTCTTTGTTCCCCTGCCTGCAGGGGGCAACGAGGCACCTGTTCAAACTGGGAGGCGCTGAGGTCGAGCCTGGTGAGGTGCAGGCGCTGCAGGGTAGAAGGCAGCTGCTCGAGGAGCAGCAGGAAGGCACGCATGTTGGCCCCCAGCGGGTTGGCCCCCAGGTCAAGCTCCTGAATCCCGCTGCAAACCCTCGTGTGGGTGGTGAACTGCCTGCAGCGCCAAACGGAGAATGCATATACCGCAAAACACGAATTTTTCGTGTGCATGGAATTTTTGCTAATTTCGCAAATCAGGAAAACTTGCGAAAGTTACATGCAGTTAATAAACACCTGCAGAAGTTTTTATAATCAGAAGGCCTCAAACACGCAAAAATTAAGTGCAGCAAAATTCTGAGAGACAAAACCGCAAAATTAACATGCAGCAAAAATTTCATGTTTTACAGCATTCAGTATTAGTTAGTTTCACAGTAGTTTTGCAGTTATGCGTTCGCTAAAAGGCATGAAATGGTTTAATGTTACAAAACAACCTATAGCAGAGCATAATAATAGATTCAGCATTACGGGTAGCATACGTGAAATGTAGTGTTATCAATCGCAAAATGTGTTTTAAATTCGGAATGATGCAGTTATAAATCGCCATGAAGTGTACAATGTATGTGTAGTAAATCTGCCAGTATGATGTTAAAAAGTTATTTCAGAAATAAACATACATTGTCAAGAATGAGCTCGTAAATGAATATGCACTGTAAAAAAGAGCGGCCTCAGGACAGGAAAAGGATTGTTTTGATACATCTGAGGGCTGACAAAAGCATTGTTTGACAGTCAGTTTTTTTAAAAAGCTCCATCTCTACCCCCTCCCTCCCCACGTTAGCGAGTTCTTCACGGAAAGAAAATAACATTTCTTGCGGCTGAAAATTGGCCTTCGTAGGTAAAATATCCATAGAAATCTATAAAATCTGAAGCTCCAAAAAGGTAATTTTGTGCAAAAATGCGTAGGAAAAAAAAACTTAGCTAAATTTAAGGTAAGGCGGTTTAGAATAGCCTACTGCCTGCTGTAGAGGCGCAGTGCATCCAGGTCTGTGGCATCCAGGTGGCAGTCGTACAGCATCAGACGACTCAGGTGAAACTTGAGGCTCTTCAGCAACAGATGGAGACACCTCGTCAGGGTGTTGCCGCTTAGGTCGAGCCACCTTGAGAACAGACAGACATGCATCTCTACAGAGATGCATGTATAGAGACTGAAAACGGCACTTCAATTACTGCAAAAACATGACAATTTTTGCTGCGTATTATTTGCAAGGTTTGGCCTCTCAAAAAATTTTCTGCACTAAATTTTAGCGTTTTTGAGGACTACCCATTAAATAAAGCTTTTGCAGCTTCATTTTTTACACATGCAATTAACACGAATTTGACCGATTCGCTAAATTCTCAAAAATAACAAGATCACGAAAGCTGCACGTTTTACAGTATTAGCGTTAATGGTTTGACTTAATACATTATGAATATAACAAATAAAAGAATGTCACGCCACAAAAAAGTCAAATGTTGTACAGCACCCTGAAAATGACCTAAATCATGCACGGCTTCATGCAGTCTCGTTAAAGATATAAATTATTAACCGTTCCGTTTTCAATTAAAGTAAACATAAAAACACATTTCTCTAGTAGTTTCACCATGCTGCTTTGTCTAACTGGCACTCAGTAGCCTATCAAGCAGCCATGTTCATGCAATCAATGTAATTCTTCCCTAATCGGATGTTTTAGTTAAAATGCACTTTGCGACTTTTCTACTGCGACTGTGAGACTTTGCGACTTTGCGACTTTACTTAGCAAAGCATCCACTGCAGCACCCTCCTCGACACGCGGCGAGCCTCGACGATCGATCTGGCATGGCGCTATTTTGAAGCCTTTTCATAATTTTTCTTCACTAAAATGCAGCAATATAAATATAATACCAATCAGGTATCAATTTACAATTCAATGTAGGCTAAACCGTGATTATTAACTAGCATGTGAATGAACCCACCGCAGCAACTTCAGCTTCTCTAGGATCGCCGCAGTATTCTTGGCCGGCTCACAAAAGTCCTCCCGGAAGTCGATGTTGTTCTCTGATAGGTCGAGCCGGACCACGTGACACATCTGGCTGGCGTATTCGGGCAGTATCCTCAGACCGCGTTCCAGATGAGCGATTCGACGCAAGCACATGCTGCGCAGCGTCTGCAATAATATGGGGCATATTTGAGGGTCTCTTTCAACCATTCATATCCTGCATGCAATTTTGCATGCAATGCTGCATGCAATTTTGGATGCAATTTTGCATGCAACCGTGTTAAGGCGGACCTGTCATGACAAAATTTTCTTAGATGGGTTTCATGCACGGCTTGTTATTTAACTGGGTTTCATGCACGGCTTGTTATTTAACTGGGTTTCATGCACGGCTTGTTATTTAACTGGGTTTCATGCACGGCTCGTTATTTAACTGGGTTTCATGCACGGCTTGCATGAAACAAAGTTAAAGATACTTTACATTGTAATTTTTTTAACATTGTTCCACGCTAAATTTCATGCAAAATAACATGTAAAATTGCATGTAAAATTGTATGCAAAATATGCATCATAGAAAGGAGGCTTGGTTGCTGGCGCCGGGACTCGAACCCAGGTCTCTGGACTTTCTGTCCGACGCCTTCACAACTACACCACTGCGCCTCGCTAAGCGTCTCTTTCAACCATGCATTTTTGCATGCAGATTTGCATGCATGAAAAGTTTATATGTTGTTGTTGTTATAGCCCCTTAAGGGGAAGCCCCTTAAGGGGAAGGTGATGGATGCCCCTTTTCACCAGCTGATGGTCGCTGGTGGTCGTTCCACCGTAGACTGGCAGGCATCGCCGGATCACTTGTGGCGGACGAATTTAAACCACCCTTGCCAAAGGGTGCACGAAGTGACTAAAATTCTTTGCCGCTGACTGGATTCGAATGGACAACTGTCGCACTCGTAGTCCGAGATCAGCGACTTGGATCACTCGGCCACAACGCTTCGTTCTGCCCAATGGTGGCAGCAGGGGCAGGGCTGCCGGGCACAGTTTAATGTCATGTC
>JAQIWG010000906.1:0-28153 GCA_034695025.1 Chamaedrilus cognettii
CAGCGCCAGCAGTCCAGGAGTCTTCATTAGAGGGCGAATACATATTATGTATTCGCCGGCGAATACATAATATGTATTCGCTCCCTAATGAGGACTCCTGGACTGCTGGCGCTGGGTTCTTACAAATAGATGCCCTTCCTGATGCCAACCAAATAAATAGTTATCTAGCACGCCATTTCTATATATGTCGTTTTCGGTACGTACCTGTTGGCCAGCATTCTAATACGACTGTTTTGTTTAAAGCATGACCAGCACTAATTAGAATTAATTATAACTTCAGATTCGAGAGAAGACAGCGGTCTTGATCTGTATGCTGTGTCTTCCGCTCATCTGGCTGCTTCACCATCAAGGGTGGGTCAATTTTCTGCAATATTTAGCATAATTACGGTACAATTTGATTGCCAGTTCAATTTATGATCGTTGTGGGTTGTACATTCCGTTTACTCTAACCGCGATGATATCTTCAACACTTCTGAAACAGCAGTTAGTTTTTCCTAACTCAGATGGATTCCAAACTCCAGATAGCTTTTACCCAGTGACCAGAACATTCTGAATTTATCAAGCGGTTCATATTTTCCGTGCGGTTTTGAGACGTTTTGCAATTTAGCTCCACGCCAATCGCTGCACATATAAACATTATTTTTTGACAAAGATCAGATTTTTTAGTTTGACCAGAGTGTTAATTATTTATTTGGTGGTTACTGATAAAAGTAATTCTGTACTAAATTTGTAAATAATAATTACTTATTTATTTTCAAAACAATCCATAATTTTGGTAGATGACAATGTTACTGGATTT
The DNA here is from genome assembly GCA_034695025.1 of Chamaedrilus cognettii. NCBI lineage: Eukaryota > Metazoa > Annelida > Clitellata > Enchytraeida > Enchytraeidae > Chamaedrilus > Chamaedrilus cognettii. The sequence continues at coordinate 800 of JAQIWG010000906.1, forward strand.
TATCAATTTTCTGTCACAAATTGAGGTGAATTAAAAAAAATTCTGTTCCGGCTGCGATGGCTTTAAGTCACTGCGACTGAATAGAGTGGATATGATTATGAATGTTGCCATGGGTCAATGCTTTCAATGTGTCAATGTCATCAGCGCATCCAGGCCAACGCTCGTTGTGACTTGTGATCCTGCAATGGACTGTTTTGTAGTGTTTGAGGCAGACAGGACATTGGGACTTTGCTATTCGCTCTTCGGTACCGTTAACCATTATAGAGTATATAAAAATAGTGCGCCATTTTGAAAACAACACCAAAAGTATAGCGGTCTAAGTAGAATTTTCTTCAACGTCAAAATTACGCATTCATGCACGCAGACATTCACAATTTTTGAACGTAGTTAAAAAATAACATTCGGATGCTTAACATCAAGAAAAACTTTTTTTTATGCAATAGTCTAGTTTTAAATGCAATCCAGATCATCAGAAATACGATCCGTGTCATCCGACCATTATTATTAATAAATATCTGATAGGAATGGAGTTTAGTGCTATCTAAACCAGTTCAAATCAATACTTAATTTTTGATATATTTTAATATTCTTAAAAGCTAAGTACTCATTTTTTATCGCTCCAACGGCTTGGCCATAGCAAAGCTTTAAGAAATGATGAGTTTGACATATCTCTCTTCACTTTACAGCATTATGGATGATGTGGCAAACAATTCTGAGTCTTCCTGTTTAATGCTAAGTCACTTGATGTATTTTTCAAGATTTTTAGCTGCATACTAAGTGCAGGTTAATTATTTGACTCTAAAGTATCGTGTTTTTTTCGTATTTATTGAATGAAATTAATTAAATGCATCAGAGCAAATCAAATATATTATCTCTATTTATATGTGTGCTCTTTATTCACCAAATTGGTAGCAACACAAAACCAGAAAAGCATACAGAAAGTAAAGTAAACGAAAAAATTAGTACATTGAAGGCCTAAACTGTCTGTTTAGTCCATGTAAGCAAGATATCAAGTTTTAAAAACAATAGATTCAATAAATTTCACAAATTTATATTCGACTGAAAAATAGCTATCGCTTGAGAGTATAGAACACTTTTCTTGAATGCAAGAAACATATTTTTTGTCAAACCAACAGAATAGTTGCAATGGCAGAGAAATGGTTAGCTAGTATATGAATGGTTAGTTAGTTTTATGGAGTCATTTATTTCTTACAATGGTGTTACGAAAAGGCTTGAAAAATAGAAAAATAAGAAATGGGCCTACATGATGCAGCAGAACCGACCCTACTAAACTCTTGAGGCCCTTCATAAAAGGCGACCTTTTATCTTGAGACTTTGGTTCCAGACTAAGGTTTAGCATAAAACCTGAACTGATAACGGGAGATGCGGTTAGATCCTCTTCGGTCTGGATGCTGAGACTATAAACCTGGAAGCAGTTTAAACTGCAGGCGCACTAGGCCTAAAGATCTACTGCGCGGCTCACAATAACTTATTTGTGTCCCATATGATGCCCATAGGTGCCCCGCTGATGAAAATTAATTAGAATTCATTTTAAAATTAAATTAGTATTTTTTCACCTTATAGTCCGGACCTTATAGTCACGAGTAGCTTTTATAATCGACAATTGCGCGGACAAATGTGGCGACCATTGATCATTTATATACTCTAGGCCCTTGGCCTGTTCATGAATCTTTGATTGCAAAGGTTACTACAATTATTCCACCGGTATTTGGATTATTTAGCTCTAGTGGCTGTATATCGGTGCCGTTAGCCTGCGTGGTATGGATATATATCGTTTGCAGTATAACAGTCGCGTCAAGTTACAATTGCTTCAACTGTATCCGTCCCTTGAATTATTCAGATTCCGTCCGACGTGCGCACTGATTAGCATCGCGCATATTCGTCGCTTTATTAGTTGACGGGAATTTTTTGAGTTCTCTGTCGGCGAGATTGGCGGGCCACGCGCCAGGGGAGTGTGCACGGGAGGGGAGGAGCAATATTACCGACCGCTGCACGACCTTGTACACCGGGAGCGTACCGGGGACATGTCTGCCGCTGGGACAGCAATCATGTGCTCGACCAAAAATTAATTTCGGATTGAGGGAAAGACCGGGGGGGGGGGGGGAGGTAAGGCTGGGCTCGGGGGTATAAAATAGCGGTAGTGAATACAAATTATGAAAAAGGCTTCAAAATAGCGCCATGCTAAGTCGCAGTCTCAAAGTCGGAAAGTTAGCTGTCGCAGTCGCGAGCGGGCAAAAGTGCATTTTAGCTAAAATATCCGACTAGGGGTTAATCCACTAGGCCTATAGTTGATTCTATCGTGAAGTCTTTCTCTCTTCAGTGCTCTGCCACATGGAAGGTCTTTGGTCTCCAAACCTTCCACCCCGGTTCTCTCTTACCCTCCATCGTGAAGTAGCCTAACCTTATCTGTACGTGAAATGGTCAGCATTTACGCATGAAACGGACAGCATTTTATGAATGAAATGGGCAGCACGTAACGAATTCGACTGAGTGCGAAATAGCGTCAGTTGTTGACTAATCGTTGAGTAGTTACACAATCTACTATTTCCTAGACTGGAAGACCAACTCCTAAATAATTACACAGTGACGAGAGCAAAAGTTAGAGTGCAGTATTGTGTCATCGTGGAACAACAACGTATTTGACCGTCTGATTGAGAACTGTGGATAACGTGGCCCAGAGTGTAGAATGTAGATTGTAGAACATATTGGTTCATAAATCATAATTGATGCGAATCGGTTCTAATTCGGTTATTGCGTACATCTGCCTGCGAATGAAACTATGAATGAAATGTAGGGATGAAGAAGAATGGAGAAGATTAGCTGGACAGAGAAGGTAACAAATGAGGAGGTATTGAGGAGAGTGGGAGAAACAAGGACTGTGATCGAAATGATAGTCAGACGAACGAAAAAACTGGATTGGACATGTAATGAGAGGAGAGGATTTGTTGAGAGAGGTGATGGAGGGAAGAATGGAGGGTAAGAGAGGACCGGGAAGGCCACGTACCGGAATGATAGACGACCTGCTTGAGAAGGAATCGTATGCGGATATGAAGGGCTGAAGATCGGATAAGGTGGAAGGTTTGGACACCAAAGACCTGCCATGTGGCAGAGCACTGAAGAGAGAAAGCATACATCTGTTGTATGTAATGTGTATTGTGCATATGTGTCACGTTTATTTTGTGGGTAATAACCTTAGTAGCAACCATTATTACAGTCCGGTTCAGTGCATCAGCTCTGCCAAGCAAAAAACCGCTCCTTCTTTATAGTCGCCTTTTACGACTTGTTCGGGACGCTCTGGACTGCAAGCCAATTTTTTGTTCCCCGGCTTGCAGTGGACCATACATGTATGTGTAGTCTACATAGGCCCTACAGTATCTTATAATCTAGTAATCTTATAGTTGAACAAAGCGCATTAAATCGTAACGGTAAGTGTGCCGTCTAGTGTAGCTGTCTCATGGAAGGCCGAACACTTCTAATAACTATTTTTGCACATTATCTCGTTCCTCCGCATGCGTCATTTTTTGTCAATGCCGCTGCAGTTGACACGGATGTGAAAGTGAGCAATCGATTGCTGTCAGCGCTACTCTGCGCCGCGAGTTTTTGCCGATGCTCGATTTTCAGGAGATAGATGGAGAATCTTCACTTTGTCACTGGTTGGCGGCACGCTCGCCCCACCCCGCTTCGCTAGTTTTAAGCATCCCCCCCGCTTGTTTTGTACTTTCCCAGCCACCCACATAATGATATAAAAATTATTTTATTTATGAATATTTATTTATTTATAAAGTTATTTATTAAAGTAAAACAAAAACGATTGGTTTTACTGCCCAGGATGCGAGTCGAACGCCATGTATTTTCACCGTGGTACTTTATATTTTAACTTAAAATGTCATACGAAGTGTTTGGGTAAGTAGATCGTGTAAAATTGCATGCTCGAACAACGTTTTCTTGAAAAATTACTTTGCTTTATGCCAATAAAGATTAAGCGAATTCCTGCTTCCATGAAAGACTGAAAGTCATACAATTTTTCAAGATCAAAAAGATTAGGCAAATCCCCTCATGAAAGGCTTGCCGTTTTTAAAAGTGTGAGCACGCGGGGAAGTTGTTAAATACGCTTTCATCTCACCTCTGATTAGGGGCTCCAAGTTTAGGGCCGCTTGTTTAGGACCGCTTGTTTAGGGCCGCTTGTTTAGGGCCGCTTGTTTAGGGCCTAGGAGCGCTGGTTATTGGCATCAGAAATCAATATCGGTTGAGTGCGGTGCGGTGTCATTGCGTGATGCGACGACAAATCCTGAGATGGAGCCGCCCTGGACTAGCGGCTACTGAACCGGGCTTTATCAAGTCTCATTGGCACTGGGAGAAATAAGACTTTTGGGAGAGGTGGGGGGGGAGGACTGAAAAATGATAGATTAATAGATAGAGAAGGAAATTTTTGGGAAGAAGTATAGAATATTAAGCAATTGCGGTAAAGTAAGCATTTAGAAGGGACCTAGACGTTTTGTCCTTTGAGAGTAAAACAGTATATCATTTTAAAATAGACTTTGAAAATGGACCTAGCGCCACCAAACTGAACAAACTTAAGACAAATATAACAAAGTTATTGTGTTTATTTGTCAGGCGTTGTATTTGTATTCGTTGGAGTGTTCATAAAAATTTGGAGGGTACCGGTATGAGAGGCAATAACATAATCCGTAAATAGGGGGGCATAAATGACATGAAAGACAAACCGAACTGTGCGGGGTGATAGAAGACTGTCAAAGTTTCTGCTGCAAGGTTCCTTCAAACCTTCGTTATTCTAAGGGTGTTTTATATCTTTTACACAGTCCTCTGAATCGTCGGCAGTTTTGAAATCTTTTAATATCTCCTATCTGGGGGAGATTATTGTACTGAACGCTCTAGTGGCTGCGTTTTGTTCTCCTTCTTCAGTGTTCTGCCAAATGGCAGATCTCTGGTGTCCAAACCTTCCACCTTATTCGATCTTCAGCCCTTCTCTTCATATCCGCATACGATTCCTTCCCAAGCAGGTCGTCTATCATCCCGATGCGTGACCTTCCCGGTCCTCTCTTGCCCTCCATTCTTCCCTCCATCATCTCTCTCAACAATGCTTTTTCTCTCATTGCATGCTTTCCGTTCTCAGAGGTCGAAACTTGAACAAGAGTAATTCAACCCCCCCTCTGCATGCACTTCCAGTTATCTAAATCCCCACGGTTCGGACTGTCAAGCCGACTTCTCACGTTGAAGCGATTTGCATCGAGTATGTTGCTATTGTTGTCATGTGCACACATTGTTAGAAGGAGCGTGCAAAATTGTGATATTGTGACATTGTAAATTGTAACATTATGATATGGTGACTTTGTGATATTGTGACATTGTGATATTGTGACATTGTGATATTGTGACAGTGTGATATTGTGACATTGTGATATTGTGACATTGTGACATTGTGACATTGTGATATTGTGACATTGTGATATTGTGACATTGTGATATTGTGACATTGTGATATTGTGACATTGTGACATTGTGATATTGTGACATTGTGATATTGTGATATTTTGACAATGTTGCAATATTTTGACATTGTGATATTGTCAAATTTTGATATTTTGTGATAGTAAATTGTGATATTTTGTCATGGTGACATTGCGATACTTTCTCTCTCGACGCTGAGCCCAATGACCGATACCGACCCAGCTCAGCCAAATTACTGTCCTTGGCTCAATCAATCTGCGGTCTGGCTTGTTTCTGTTGAGGACTTTATCTCACTTCTCGCTAGCCATCGATTGGACCTGAGACGTTCAAGGAACAAATGGATGTTGTTTGGAACAGAATCGATCACTTAGGATGAAGAGACACGTAGCAAGAATTTTGAGTTTTTTTGCTGCTTGCAGTGATACCATTGAACCAAATATGAATATCCCTAGATTCTTGGGATCTTGGCAAAAATATCCCTAGATCGCATTTTAATATAAAATATCCCCAGCTCCCAATTATATATAATATGTGCAATTTAATTCTTAAAATTTCCAGATATCTGGATATTGCGTTAAAAATCCCCATATATCTAAATGGCTAACAAATCCATAAATCTAGCGATATATTCCTAACAGTGGCATCAGTGGCCGTTTGTATTTTAATACATTTTGTAGCTATCTGCATTGTTACGATGTACATTGCAAAGCCTTGCGTTAATCTGAGATGATGCGACACTGTCGAATGTTACAGAACGCTGAGAAACTGATGTGTCAAAAAATAACTTATGACCTAGCCAAAAATAACTTAATATTTACAGGGCAAGTTTTGTGCCAAGATCATAATGGGTGCGAAGCATTTTCTGTCAGAACAAAATTCACGATGGCGGGGAAGGGAGATCAACGTTCTTCAGTCTTGTTTTTACCCCCTGTCGGGGAAAAAGAATAGGTTTGCAGCCCAGAGCTCCTCAGACGAGTCGTTAAAGACGACTAAAAAAGGGGGAGCGGTTCTGTGACGGCTGTCTTGCAAGTAGCGCAGAACCGCACTGTATATAGTCTTTGCGCTATACACAAACTACAAAACAAAACACCAATGATGTTTTTAAATCTCATATCTGACGTCCGGTGCACAAAATCCCGAAGTCTGCAACAAGCCTCGGGCTATATATTGCGTTATATTGGCGAGGACGCAGACGGACCGCTGTTCGGTCTTTTTGGATGATTCTGCCCTCCGGCGATCTGGGTCACAGATAGACTCGCGGCTGCTGCTGCTGCTGCTACTGCTGCTGCTAAGTGTAGTGCTGATGCTTTTGCTGTATTGTAATAACCACTTTAGTGAAGTATAAGCTAGCGCTAGACGGACCCTCCTTTGAAATATAATTTTTATTGGAAAGTATTTCCTCGTTCTGGAACTGTTTTGCAGTTTTGTTCTTACTACCTTTAAGTATGATACAACCTTTTCATTTGTAAGCATTGCAAATTAGCTTGCATCTGTTTAATCATATTTTGTTTTTTCCTTGCGTAGTATTTGAAAATATTAATCTCTTATGTCACCACAATTGGCACCGAAAGAGCTACATTCGATGCGATAAAAAATAAGAATAATTAAAACTTTTAACAAAAAACTTAACTGTTTAACTAAATATTTAGCAGGGCGCTGTTTTGTAAAAATTGTTGGTCGATGTTCCCCTAAGCTAGTGTTGTGTTCGTTAACAAAAATTTAAACTAAAGTTGAATCTTAGACTAAAACAACGCTACCTTGAGCGTGTTAAATGTTTTAAACCACATTAAGTGCTGTGCAAATCTTTAGATTGCATTAATTTTATACATTGCTATTCTAGTCACTTCTATGCTACCTGAAGATTGTCAAATAAACTAGGGTAGTGGTGTGTACCAGCTTGACATAAATTTTGTATAAAAAATTGACAGTAAACCGCATCAAATCATTGGATTGCATAAAATTGATGCATTAATATAAAGCGAGATCTCGGATGATTTTGGAAGATTGAATAAAAATCTAATTTATGTACCCGCTATAAAACGTTATCTTTCGTTTCGTCTTTAAAAATATATTTATCTTTAAATCCCCCCCCCCCCCACCCACCCCCTCCTGTCCAGAAATGTGGATATTTCGCCCGTAGTGACAGTCGAACGCGCAGCCACTTGATTACGCTGGCGCGGAGACGAGGAGAGATGGAGCGGGGCATTACTGCGATCATTCTGTTGCGTTCGTTTTGCGAAAAGTTTTTATAGGAACGCTGATTATTCGTCGGTCTTTTTGCAGCCCGTTGGATAACCATTGATCGTTCAAAGCTCGTTCATATCTCATGGCTTACTTCATAGACTCGAACATTGGATGCTGAGCGTTTGATAGTTAAAAGCCCGTTCTTATGGAATAGTGTGATCAATCTTTGAGACTATAGAACTGATAGTGAATGCTGAGTATGTTCAGGTGTGCTCTTATGAAACGGATCGAGCAGTCTTTTATACTAGACATTGGATGCGGTGCTTTTAATCTTTGAAGACTGGTCTTTGCGAAAATGACATCATTTTGTTGTTCGTTTGGAATAATTGGATGGCGAGAAATTTGATCGTTGAAGGCAAAGGTAATAATGATTTTGGAATAATGGAATTTTTTTTAATGGTTTTTGTCGGTGATAGTAGATAAAGTGTTTTGCCTATCTGAAAGTATAGTTGGTAAAGGTAGAAAATTGTTTTTAAAATTATTATTCTATCCGATAATGATGAGATAAAATACACCTGTGTTTAGATAGCCACAGTCGCTTTATGTGCAACACTTGCTCTTATGATAGGTACACTTTGCAAAGGATATGAACTTTTATATTCTGCCAACTTTATTAGTGGTAAATGGTCATCTATAGACTCATCCAACGTATGCGAAACAATAGATATTTTGAAACCCAGCCCAACTGTAAACCACATTTCCTTCCTATTTCCCCTGATCGCTCTCACCCTAGTGTTAAGCATTATAGTTGTGCGTCGTTTTGCCGCGATTGTGGTAATAGTATATATAGTACTGTTCTAGTAATTACATTCTTAACTCTTGCTGAAGTCAGCTATGTTCTTGTCGTCATTCAGCACAATTTTCAGTTATCGATGTGTGCAATGAAGTCTTGTCATTTAAAATAATTGCAGTATTTTTCCACGCAAAGCCATAGGGGTCTCGTTTTTCGTACCACCCCGTACAAATTCTGTTTTTCTCTGCCGATCTTTTTCTGCCGATTTGTCTGTTTTTCCCTTGCTGTCGGTCGATTCGTGCAAGTGAGACGTTATCAGCTGGAGCTAGCCGCAGCTTTCTTTCCGGCACTCTTCCCTCTGGTGGGCATGTTCATTTGTTCCGGACAAGGAAATCAAGATGTTGGGAAATTGAGCGTATGGATTACAAGACGTTGCGTGCATGTTTGGTTGTGTACCGGACAGGGTGTTGTTAGCGACAAAGTCGTTTTGTGTAACGCTAAATGCACTTGCGGGCGGGCGTTTGTTTTCGTTTTATACAGGAGAAATCACAAAGTTCGCGCAGTGTCTGTGGTTGGTTTTTTATGTTTAGATACTGGAAATTTAGGTTTTTAAGTAACGGCCCCGTGATTGATATTATAATTCGGGATTCTTACAATCGTGGTTCGACCTCGATTTGAGTGTGAATTTAGCGCGGTTTAGTTTCGTAGTCCGAATGAACGAGAAATGGAGTTGCTCGACTTTAAATCAATTTGCGAAATTTTATTAATCTGTTAATTTATTTCTAAATTCGCATATATCCGCGAATTAATCGAGAATTAATACACGAACGATAGAATATCGGTTGTTTCAGGATTCAAATTTTCAAAATATTATTGAACATTCAACACTTTTGACATTTGTTCACGCGAAGATGGCCTTCCGGATCGTTAGTAAAGACAAGAATTTGACAGTAATATTTTATTCATTTACAGATTCACACTGAAATCAACGAAAAACATAGAGCAACACACAAAGTTTAATTCCCAGATTTACTTCAACCTCACAATCTGCAAGGGGTTTGTAGTTCAAGGACTGTGTGTAGGAACAAAGAATATTACAGTCCGGCTCTGTGTAAGAGGGCCACCACAGAACCTCTCACCCTTCTTTAGTCGCCTTTACGACTCGCCCGGGATGCTCTGGGCTGCAAGTCAATTCTTTATTTCTCGGCTTGCATAGGTATCACAGTGCGCTAAATAGGTCTCATCGCCAGAGTTCAGTTTAGCCTATACAAAATCGGAGTAACGTTACGTCTGCTGCTTATAAAACTGGAATAGTGCACTCCTATGCCTTTCAAAAAAGGAGTAAGCCTAAAGTAGGCCATCGTCCATTTTTATCAGTAATTGTAAAGTAAAGGCGAGTCGTAAAGGTGACTAAAGAAGGGGGAGCGGTTCTGTGGTGGCCCTCTTACACAGAGCCGGACTGTAATATTCTTATTCTTAAAAATGGACGATTACTCTTACCGATTTCTAAATCTGAGTAGAGTATCAAAAAAACCTCGTTTTTGGAGTACTACTCCTACTAAACTTATCCCTGCTCATCGCTTTATGTTTTGTTCCGCCAGATCAACTGTAGACTAGTGGATCGTCGCCCCAAGGTGCCGGCCAAACCCAAGATCAAGGTGGTGGAACGGACTGCAGAATGGCTTCACGGCTCTCTGATCGACGGTGCCGAAAGCGTGCACTTCCATCAGCAGCAGCAGCAGCAGTTGCAACATCAGATCCAGCAGCCACAGCAGCAGCAGCAGCGTTCAGCTAGCCCGATGTTCAGCAAGGACAGTCCTACGGGCAGCAACCGCAGCAGCACGGCCAGCAGCAGCAGCAGCAGCGGCTATCTCGTATGAAATTTGATTGATCACTAGTTGGCGTGTTGTAATTTCGCTGTATTTTACAATGCAAGAGTAATAAATAAATTTCTATGCGTATCATGCAGTTGTCATTCGTATCATTCCACTGAAATCTTAATCAAGTTTTAATGCTAGTTCTAGTAACTTGATTACCAACGAACACAATCGCCAATGCTGATAAATCAAATTATATAAATACTTATGCCTGGTTTGTAAATATTTTAAACCATTTTAGTAAACTTTGATTATTAATATACCGTAAATTGATTTATTATGCTGATTAAGATCAATAATTTAAATTGTTTCAACTACTAAACAATTTTTGGGGCTGCAGTAGATGGCTAAATTTTGAACATTGTGCAAGAAAGGAAAATGGAATCTGAATCCAAGTAATTTTCTCAAGGCAATAAAATTAATGCATTTCAAACAGCATCAATGCAATACCATTGATGCTGAAAACAAAATTTGAGAAAGAGAACTGAATAATTCTACGGAGCCATCTCATTGGCTTGAGCCAAGCGACTGAAGGCAGATTCAAATGTTGCTCACAGGGAAGCTGCGGACAAGTCAACGGATTGGCCACGGTTGGGGGAGTGGCTTCATCAAGCCCGTCCCACATCGCTCCTTCTTCCCCTCTGGCCCCGCCCCCCTCCTCACCCCAGCCCCTTTCATCCCGCCCCCCTAATTCACTTCGTCAGCACCGCCTATCGGAGCAAAGCTGCGAGTCGGGTGTAGCGAGCGTCGCGTCATCGCGACTCAGCTACGGCACGCTGTCTAGCGACAACAGCCTGGAGGGCTCGGCAGCCAATCAGAACGATTCGTGCGGTTCGAGTGCGCTCTGCGGAACAGCCGCGACGCCTAACGTCTACGTTAACAATCTCTACCAACAGGGCTTGAAGGTCTGAAGCCTATTTCTCAAAATATTCTTAACTTTATGCTTAAATCAGATTTGAAAGCCGCCGTGATGTCATTTTATTTTATAATTTAGTTACTTTAGTTGACCCTTGCATGTTAGGCCAAGTCTATGTGCTGTGCTTACCATGCTGGGCCTTGACTCCAATGGAAGAGTTACGGCCCTTTCAGGTTTATTACATGTATCTCACTTTAATTGAATCCTGAACTTTAGCTGAGTTCAGATCCTAAAGTGCACAGAATCTGCTGGATGCTAGACTGCCCTTTTAGGCAGCCGAGAAAGGTGACGCAATTATGTGACAATTATTTATTGTCCGATCCGAACTCCCAGCAGGCAATGCCGTGACGTCGTCTGCCTTGACGTCATCATTTGCTTTATGCGTGATGCTTGGGAATTTCAAGTAGCGAAAGATAAGATTTTCCTTGCATTTGATTACGAGGTTAAAAGAGTAATTTGCTTGAGATGTTTGGAGTAACTGGTTCTCAGAATGCTGGGATTTGCACATCACAGTCCAATGAGATTAGATGATATATAGATGATTATAGATGATATAGAAGATATATGATATAAAACATTATCCTCTTTCATTCTCTTTACTCTCCTTGGGCATGGGCATAGAGCATTGATTAACATTTCGTTTGAATAGTTGCTCTGCCTGTTAAGTGTTAACTCAATCTTCATGTGATTTACATCTTGGAACATTACACTACATCGCTTGATCTTTGATTTAGTAATTAATGTGCGAATATTTGACTAGTTACACGATAAAGCATGGGCCATAATAATTAGATGTTACTTTGGTTTCTTATTTCGTATCAAGTTTAGAATTTACAAGGCACGATGTACAAATGCATCGTAGGAAAATTGTAGCCTTAGGAATATTCAATGCGAATCATTGAAATATCATCGTTTCTATCATCTTGAAACTCCACACCGTCACGCGCAAACCGAATTATGACGTCATGGCATTTATTAACAGATGGGAAAATCTAAAATATATACTCATTACTATGATGTCGTCACAGAAAATCACCTACGTCACGTCTATAACGCTGCAGGCGGCGCCCATAATCGCAATTCTCCATTAGGTTTTAACGGGTTAAGTCTTTTAAATAAATAGAAATTAATAGTTAAATGTTTATACTTTTCGAAGGCAATAAGCTATGCGAGTTTGAATTAAACTATTATATGCCGTTAAGGTAATGTTAGTTATATGTGAATCTGTTTCGTTGTTGATGCAGGAGGCAGAGATCCTCTACAAGTGGCTGGCTGAGGTGCGGTCTGTAGACTGCTATCAGCTGTTTCTGCAGGCAGGCTACGACATGCCTACCATCTCTCGCATGACTCCGGAGGTAGGCATTCAAGAGTGCACCAAAACTACTAGTGTGTAGAATCTTTCAAGAGTTTGCTGTACTAGTCTGTATTATAGAGGTCTTGGTGATAGGACACTGTGATGGAATTAGGATGTTTGTTGTCTTTAGGATTTATCTGCCACGAACATTTGACCACGCCACTGAAATCATGTTCCTGAGGAACGAGCATGTCATAAATGACCACTACTAGGCCTACTAGTGCCTACTCTTATTCCTTGTGTCATTAGATATGACTTATATATATATATATATATATATATATTGTAAAATAATTTTAGATTGAGTTAAAATCAACACGGTGTAAAATTGATTCTACTTTTTCCCTGTTCTGCCGATGGCAGGCTTCTGACATCCATCTACATCAAATTCTCTCCTGGATGCTGTCCTTAATATGTTTTATGAAATTTGATAAATTTTTTGCTCAACATTTTTTGATTTTTTAGTTCTTATCTACTGTATTTAAATGAATTTGTGATACCCGGGCAGATATTTTGTGCCCCTATGTAATCTATTGGGCGTTTAATGATGTTAAACGGAACTTGATCGGGATTTTTGCACTGTATTTAAATTAGTGGTTTACTATTAAATATTGCAAGGTTGAAAATCAATGGATTTAGTATCGCTACCAAGGTTCTTCCATATACATGTAAATGCGCAATCCTCACATGTACTTGATTTTATGCAAACAAGTTTCTTAATTTATTCAGACTATGGCCATCTCCCATACCCCCTGCAATCCAGGAACAAAGAATTGGCTTGCAGCTCAGAGCTTCCTGGGCGAGTTGTAAAATGCAACTAAAGAGGGAGGAGCTGTCTGTATGTGACCCTTTGCACGGAACCGGACTGTTATAGTCTTCGTTACTACATGTATTAATATTGCGAGGTTGAGGTTGCATATGGTCTTTAACGTCCAAAACCAAAACAATACAGCTAATGGCTTTTCATTAACTTTCTGCTGTTTCTTTTTTAATCTTTGCATTTTTATCAGTTTTAGTGTTTGCTTAGGATCTGACGGCGATCGGCATAACACAGCCGGAGACTCGCAAACGACTCACTTTTGAGATCAGTCGTCTGCATGTCAACGACGGCATCCCCAACTACATGCCGGTATGAACCTACAGGCCGGTATGAACCTACATGCCGGTATGAACCTACATGCTGGTATGAACCTACATGCCGGTATGAACCTACATGCTGGTATGATATGTAAAAAGAAAAAAGATGAAGTAGTCGGCTTATTGCTAACTGATGTTTTGTAAGCCTGACTGTGAGGGCTGTTGACGTCTGATTCAGTTCCTTTGTTTAATAATCAATATAATAATAGGCACATTTTTACACACATATTCACAGTGTCCTTTTAGTGATTCAGAGGCCTGTGACAGAACACGGTAACAGGGAAACAGTTGAGTATAAGTATAGAAATATGTACTATGTGTTTGTAGTACAGCATGCTCGATATGTGCTGTGTGTTTCTAGAGCAGCGTACTGGAGTGGCTGCGCCTGCTGAGGCTCGACCAGTATCATGAGGCGCTGGCGAGGGATGGGTATGACACCTTTCCTCAGATCCTCGACATTGCCTGGGAGGACCTCGAGGACATCGGCTTTCGACAGCTTGGTCAGCCGATGTGCTTTAAATGAATCAAGTCATTAACAAACAAAAACTTTACAAGGAAAGATTCAAGCAGTTGTAATTAAAATTGCAATTAAGGATAAGGTTAGCCTTGGCACAACATGCGTAGCGTTGCGCCTGCGCCTTCTAAGCAGGCATAGTGCAACAGCTGCACGTTTAAAAAAAGCCTAGTCGGCAATAATTGAGTTTCTCGCGTAATACATCCGCTCATTTTACATTTTCCGTACAGATTCCAGCTAATCATAATTTTTGGCGAGCAACACCCGCCTAACTTAGCTCTGGTATTAGACAAGCGATTAAAGACTTTGTAAACGACGATTGAATCAGTTGCGAGTAAAATTTGTTAAGTTAAATAAGAAATTTTTTAGCACAGTGCAGCAGAATACATGAGCCAAAAGGCGTCAGTTTCGACACATTTTCATTGGGTGATATGTTATATTTTTTGTCTGTGACAGCAACAAAAATATACGATGAACACATAAATATTTATTCCCATTTTCTTACACTAAGGCATAAATATAATGATAGCAATAATAAGCTAAATATCAGATTGATTAAAAAAACTTGTGAGAAGAATTTCCTGCATTAAATTAAAATGTCCGCTTGTTGTTATTTCTTGTTTTAGACTCGGTTGTTTCTGCGCTATGCCCTTGTTTGCTTGGAAAATATATCCCTGTGTTCCCTGTTGTTATTTCTTAATGCTAGTTTGTTGCTGTTTCTATATTCTTCTTATGATAGTTATTAGTCTTCTTCTGCTGCAGGTCATCAGAAGAAACTCCTTCTCGCTATTGACAAGCTCAAGAAGCTCAATGCTGGAGTCCGTCGAGTCTTAACCCTTGACCCGCCCTCGCCGCAGCCCCTCGACCAATCAACGGTCACGATACACGCCACGCCGACCTTTACATCATCTACGGAGCCTTCCAATTCGTCGCGGCCCGCCGTTCCGCAGCGCGCTTCGCTACCCCTTCGCAAATCAGAATCTGGTGACAACGTGGAGTACTTTCGTCGAAATGAATCGGTTGATAATCGCAGCGGCGCAAGCGTTTCCGAGATTACGCATCCAATCCCGCCGCGGTGCCCAAACCCCGCGCAAGCCGAAGTCGTCACGATTCAGATAAAGCGCGCGACCCTGCCCCGCAGGGCTTCCATGACAACAGACTCTGAGGAGGCAGGGACTCAGCCCACGTACGAATCCTTTCACGGAAATCCGTTGAACGACTTCCAGTGCCTGATGGACTCCTCAGACGGCGGGGACATGACGCCCACGAATGATTTGGCACTGTCCGCAGACGAAGCGGACTGTTCACCTACCCCTGTTGTACCGCGGGGGGCGGATGTGCGTACACGGCGGGCCAGCGGTGACGCGTACCGGGGAAGTCTTAATTACGTGGACGGCCCGAACGCGTTTGGAAGCCTCAAGCGCCGCACTTCCTGTCGCTGGAGCTACGAGAGGGGGGCCGCGCAGAAGAACGGTGAGGGGTCGCGGGAGGAAACGCGTCGGCTGTCGGGGGGGTGTCACAGCAGCGCGCCGGCCACCCCCGTGCGGCGCGCCAATCTTGCGTCGCCGGCTAAGCATGCGACAACGCCAATTGTCGTACCGACATGCACTGCCCCCCAGCAAAACTGCGCATCAGTCGGGCAGCCGCTGCCGCTGCAACATACCGTGACGTCATCGTCCCAGCCTACACTCTCTACACCGTCCAGCGCGTGTTTTTCGCCTAATAACACCTCGAGGGTAAAAAAAACGCCCCCTCCGCTGCCCCCAAAGCGCACGAATTCGGTTAAAAGCGACAGCACCCGAGACCTTACAGCCGAGGAGTCAGGATCGTTAAGCCCCACGGGAGCGAATGCATCCTTTGGTGCCGGAGGAGTAAACTTATCCCCCGGATGCAGTGATGACGTCATGCAGCCTGGAGTGGGATTCAAGAACGCTCGGTTGTCGTACCCGAGTGTATCGGTGTCGCCGGAACCCTGCATGGACACCCTGGAGGCCGTCATCGAGCGCCTCCAGTGGAGCTCAGATCAGTCGATACGAGCGCCCAAATACAAGGATCACAAACCTCCGCCGCGTTCCCCCGGGCCCCGCCTCGGACCGGGGAATGAGAAGCCCCCAGGACCTGCGACGGCGCTTGGACGGTCCGACTCGAATTGCTCGTCATGTAGCGGAGATAGCAACGCGATGCCTTTCGCGAACGAGAACGTTGGGACGATACGACAGAAAGGAGCGGTGAGTAGCCCGCCCCCCGTGCATCCCAAACCCGTCTTGTTGGCCGGGGGGGGAAAGGGCGCGACGGGGAGAAAGGGCGTGGGGAGGGTGGATGATGGAAGCTGCAGTGGTGAGTTGGATTTATCTATCTTGATTCATTTTTTTATTTAGGGACAGTGTGTCTAAGACCATAATACAGTCCGGTTCTGTGCAAGAGAGCCGGCACAGAACTGCTCCGCTTTCTTTAGTCGCCTCTTACAATTCGTCCAGGGAGTTCTGGGCTGCAAGCCAATTCTTTGTTCCTCGGCCTGCAGGACGAGAGTTGGATTGATTCCTATTGCTTGACTAAACGGTATGAATTACTGTAAAACATAGATTTTCGCTTGAGTAAATTATACGTAGTATTCGTCTGGTATTAGACTATTTCTACACGTCACAATAATACATACAGGCTTAAACAAATCTATTTTTTCTCAAGCCGTCATTGCCAAGTGGGTGTTGCTAAAACATTTGATTAGAAGACCAGTTAGGTTGGATTTTTCAATCCAGTGTTAAGATCTTAATTCCAGGTCATGACATTATGTCATCCAATCAGAAAGCCTACACTACAAGCTAGATCTAGGATTTACTGTCGAACATTTAATTTTTGCTGTATGTTACCATTGCTGCACTTAATATTTTCGCGTTTTTGAGGACTGACCACAATGTGTGGTTGAAATTATGACGCTCTAGTTTTATGCGTGTAACACAGGAGTTATATCGATTCGCGAAGTTTACTTAAATTATTTGCAGAAAAAATTTCAGGTTTGAAAGTATTTATCGCGATGTGATTGACTGCAGGCATCTTAAATTCAGATTAATACCTCATTGGTTTTGCTGCATTATAGTGAAGAAAGTTGATGAAAAGGCTTCAAATAGCGCCGTGCCAGACAGACTCGTCGAGGCTCGCTGCGTGTCGACGAGTCCGGAGACTGGAGTGGATGCTTTGCTAAGCAAAGTCGACAAGTGGCAAAGTCACAAAAGTCGCAGTCGCAAAGTCACAGTTGCAAAGTCACATAGTTGCAAAGTCAAAAAGTTGCGGTCGCAAAGTCGCGAAGTGCATTTTAATCCGAGTAGGGTTTAAAACATTAACAGAACATTTATTTGAAAACCTGGCCGTAGTGTTTGACAATGTTAAAGTTGACTTGTAAAGAATTTTTTTTACAGACGCGACAACTAAGAAGCCTCCAAAGCCAGTTCCCGCTCAGAAGCCTCAACTTTCGAAAGCTTCACAGTAAGATGCATTTTATATTTGCATTACATCACGTCACTGATCGATATATTTTGTTTGTTTTCTTCACATGTCTGTACGCGCATGAATTTTTTGCCGATTTCCTTCACACCATGATAATTATATTGAGTAGTGTTACAAAACTTTATTTCATTTATTGCTAGATTCACACGAAATAACTTCTAACGAATGCAGAAATTGTATTCTAGATTGTCTTCAACGTTTTCCTTTCATGATTCGACTTCGATCTTAGAAAATTTAATAATAATTTTAAATTTTATTACAAAAAAAATCTTTATAAAACAGGCAAAGCAGAGATCATAGATAATTATGTTATTCATTTAATTCTTCTAAGCACTGATGCTTCATTTTTCTTTATTAATTTATTGCTTCTAAGCACTGATGATTTCATTCAAACAAAATTATCCAGATATCTGGGGATTGCGTGAAAAATGTGATCCCTTACTCACTGAAATATCAAAAATCTAGGATATATCCCTGGCAGTGACCAGATTCTAGCTAGAATCAGATTTTTTACGCTATCCTCAGATATCTGGAGAATTTTGTTTGAATGAAATCATTTTATAATGGGAGCAGGGAATATTTTTATCAAAAAATGCAATCTAGGGATATTTTTTGCTAATATACCCAGAATCTAGGGATATTCCGTTTTGACCCAATGACTGCTTTAAATATTTGATCATTTTACCGTCCAACTAATCGGGTTTATCTACATTTTCGCCCACAGATCTAGTGCACAGGTTTCTACTCTCCCAGCTAACGGCACAGCAGACAGTGTGTTCAGTGACATTGACGACATGCTAAGTGGCCTGACCCAAGAACTCGATGAAATGATGAAAAGTTAACATTTCGACAGATAACTGGGTAATCGGTCGTATACGGCGGTGCAGATTCTGCTCATCAATTCTGCATTTACACTGACTGCGATTTTGACTTACTGACTTTTTTATGTGGTTTTTTGGAGCTGTAAAAGGCTTACAGCTAGTCGCTTCACCTCGACTTGAGTGGAATTAAGTACGATTTAGTTTTGTAGTCCGAATTAATCTATGTGACGCCATGAGAGTAATCTGTTGAATGCTCTCATTGTTTAATTAGGGCCACTAACAAAGTTAATTCGAACTTATATCGAGGTCGAGCAATTGGCTGTTAGTTTTAGAACTATGTAGGTAAGAGATTTTACGTGTGCATAGCGCATACGTGTGCGCAGCGCTGAAAAAATGTTGTACCTGCTTTGGCACGAACATGCACTAGATTCGAATAGACATCAAACCTGTTTTTGTCGTCTATTTTGTTAATGTTCATGTTTTGACATGGATTAGACGTTTTGTGCCCTGATAAAGACTGCTGGAGCTGGGTTTTTATGGTTGGATGCCCTTACTGACGCAAAGCATGTAATTAATCTTTCACTGGGTTAGCAGATGGCGACACTTGTGTATTAACAGCCTTGCTAAAGGACCTGTGACGCTATGGTTTCATAGTTTTCGGCGCCAGGTCTTGAACCCAGATCTCTGGGACTCGTGTCCGACGCAATCAAAGACAGCGATTATTATTCTATTATTTTAAAAATATCCTATTTAAATTTGTAGTATAAGAGCGAGTCAAAAGAAATTCTCTTGTGCTGTTATTATTCTCTGAATGATCTGTAGTGTCAAATTAGAGATTCCTCTGATGTTTCTGTAAACGTAAAGCAAAGATATTAATATGTAATTGAGATCAAATGATTTTGCTAAGGAATTAATATTTTTGACTCGCTCTGTAGATTCGATTTTGCAATAATGAATAATAGACTAGTCAGTTGTTGCAAATGGTCATGTATATTTGTTAAATCATTTTTCAGCATCTAGTCCTTGATTTTAAAACGCTGACCTATTACAGAAACTTAGCGCAGTGAGCGAGTTTTTTTTACGTAACCATGTTTATTTTAAATACTTTAACGAGATTATTGCCGTTGAACTATTTTATATAGATTTGTACAAAAAATCTATACAAAATAGTTCAAGTATTATTTCTACATGGTGGTTCAAACAAAAATGCTATCTCACACTTTCACCCGCAGACCAAACTGCTATTTGGTCTCCGCTCTCACCCTTCACGATACAACTCCTAAGATACAAATCAATCTGCCTACAATCTCAATACTTTATGCTTCAGGCAAAACTAAGCTGCTGCCCCTGGGCCTGGTGTATCTCTGTGCTGTGTGCTCTTTTTCTTCCAGACTGAGACTTAAACTTGATAATTGTGCATATGATAAGCGCGAAAAGTTTGAAGGCTGATTTTTTTGATCACCATGTATTATTGATCAAAGAAAGATTAGTGTGCATCGCAATTTTTTAGCCATCGTAGTTTGGGGTTTAAGGACTGAGTGTGTAGTAACAAAGAATTAGTCTGGTTCAGTGCTGCGGGGCCAAGCAAGGAACCACCCCCCTTCTTTAGTTGTCTTTTACGACTCACCCGAGGAACTCGGAGCTGCAGACCTATTCACTTTTTACCCCAGTCTTCAGGGGTTTCGCCCAGGGAAATTTTTGTCAACTGTTACAGAGGATCGCATCAGCGAGTACAATACTTCTTACGAGTGCTAAACAATTTTAAATTAGTGCAACTTACTTATAATTGTTGTTATTTTTTGTTTTTTTAGCCGAGCGTTGATATTGTTAAATGGTTCATTTGTTAAGTCGTTGCTTACAGTCTTGCAGATTACATTGTAACCATAGATGACTAAATAGTTTTGTGTTAGATATATTCATTATATGATGATGACTATAGCCCAAGTTATAGGGTAAATGTGTACAGAGACTATCCCTTAGGTACAGTACTTACCGATAAACTAAAGAAGCATTTAAAAAAATGATAGTCAGATTCCTGCACTCATAATACAAGGCCAGTGACTTAGATCAATTGGCCCCAACTTCAATACAATACTTCCCTAAAGTATACCAGTAAGTACAGAAAGTTTTTATCATTTGTCACGTCTAAAATTTTTCACGCGTCAATCCTACTATATCTCTCGACTTCATGATCACTGTAAATATTTAAGTATCAATAGCGATCTACTTGTAGTCATGTGCCTTAAAATGTAGCTTAAATTTTCATGTCTTCTGAACTAGATGCAGTGTTAAGTTCTGCTTGTTCTTCAGTCAAATGTTTAGTGTCGTGCACAATTAATTATCTTTTCAAGATCCACTTTTGAGTTTCTTTTCTTAACCAGCAACTCGCCAACTTCCTTTTCAGAAATGGTGTTACATGCTGGCAATGTGCCAAGTTTCAGCCCAAAAATTGAATTACAAACTGGCAATGCGCCAAGTTCTGGCTCCTAACTAGTCTGCCCTACTGACAACGTGCCAGGTTCCGCCTCCAAACTAATCTGCCCTACTGGCAACGTGCCAAGTCTCGCCTCCGAACTAGTCTGCTCTACTGGCATTGCAACAAATCCCGCCTCCAAACTAGCCTG
Organism: Chamaedrilus cognettii; assembly: GCA_034695025.1. Taxonomy (NCBI): domain Eukaryota; kingdom Metazoa; phylum Annelida; class Clitellata; order Enchytraeida; family Enchytraeidae; genus Chamaedrilus; species Chamaedrilus cognettii. The sequence continues at coordinate 22,011 of JAQIWG010000906.1, forward strand.
CCCCACTGGCAACTCGCCAAGCCCCGCCTCCAAGACATTCTTCCCCACTGGCACCGCGCCAAGCCACGCCTCTGAGTTGTCGCTCCACAGCCGATGGTCGGGATTGACGGGGAATCTCTTAGCGACGCTCTTGCACTGAAGACACGTCACGATCTGATGACTCCTGCGACGCTTGTCTGCACAATCACGCAACCACTCGTAAAGTTTTAATTCTGATGTACTGTATCATCCAATAACTGCATAACACATGGTCTTCTGTTATAAACCTACAGTCCTACATGCCGTTGTTGCCAGCTAAATTATATACAATTCACAAATAAAATAAAATAAATAGTTCTATCAACAATTCAACATTTTCACCAGTTCAATCAGCAAAGTCTTACAGTACTTGCTTAACATAACGAGCTATTAACCTCAATGCTTTTATAAATGTGAATTGTTAAAATAATAATAATAACAATCATCGTTTTTGACGTCCATTCTTATGCGTTACAGACAAGGCCTGTAACGCTGTGTCCGTGTTAACACAGGTTAGACGTTTATCTTGGAGCTGAGTTTTTACGGCCGGATGCCCTTCCTGTCCCAACCACAATAATAAATTACTCTGGACGATGATTAGCAGCTAGCGACACTTGTGTGTTTTAACAGCCTTGCTGAATGGCCTGCATAGCGCCATGGTTTCATAGTCTGGGGGTGCCGGGAATATTATTGTATAATATTAATTTCTTTATATAATGTGAAATCTGCACCAAAAACAGTATTAAAAGAATTTTATATAGTACAGTATAGTGCATTGTTGTAATATCAATATCAACAAGATCGTGCAGTAAGAAATGCAATCAAATGGTTGATAAGCAACAATCGCATTTTACACTCTTTTTTACATCGCTGATTATGAGAACTTTTATTCTATGGAACCGTGTTAAAAAGTCCCACGGTACTCCTCACCCCTCGTTATGGGTTTTTTTAGCTACTAACTTAACATTCTCTAACGCCATCCACCACCCATCACACCCAGCTGTTAAACCCCTGCAGGCTGGGGAACAAAGAATTAGCTTGCAGCCTAGAGCACCTCGGGCCCCCGAGGCCTTTGAGGTCCCCGATGGCGCCTTTCGGCGCCGAAACGGACTATAAGCCCAGTGATTCGGGCGAGTCGTAAAAGGCCTAAAAGGACTAAAGAAGGGGGAGCGATTCTGTGCGGCTCTCTTGCACAGAACCGGATTGTATATAATCTTTGTACTACACACGGTCCCTAAACTACAAAAAACAGAAGCACCCAGCTGTTAGTTCTTTCTGAGTATTATTATGCTTCCTTGCCTGACAAAAAATCGATCTGATGAAAAATACCATCCGGAAAACATATGGTTATAAAAATATGGTTATAAACATATGGTTACTGTTTTAGAGCTTACGCTGAATGCGCAATGTGCTTGTGACGCCAAAAACGAGCAGACCGTGGCACCTCTTGCACATTGTTCGCTTTATGCTCGGATCACTGCAAGAGCAAAAAATACTTTATGGCACAAGGTAACCACCGTAAATGTTACCATGAAAAACTATGAATATATCAGCAAATTCAACAATCTACTAGCATTCAGTTCTAAAGTCACGAGACTTATCGCTGCGTTGCTTATAATTAATTTTTGTACTTTGCATTTGGTCCTAAATTTCACTAAACTCTCAATTCCTATAAAAATATATGCGCTATATGATGTCTAAGAGTAGAATAACAACGCAACTTTTCTGAATATCAGCAGCACGCTTGAACGCAATAGATCTGTCAACGAATATCCCACGCTGGATGTATATAATAGTTATAAATTTAATAATCAGCTAATCATTTGAAATTTACACATATTTAAGATTAAGATATTTTGAAGTATTTAATATAGTGTAGATATTTTATAAGAACTTGGCATGAATTCGGAAACGTACGATACAATACTTAACCTTAGCAACTGCATTTTTCCAAAAAATACTAATATCTCGAGATATGACCAAATGAATATGCGAATGAGGACATATATATATTGACGATTACAGCAAAATTTTAATAGGTAGTTACCCAAGCAAGTCGGGAAACAAGGAATAAACTTACAGACCAGAGCGCCCGGGCGAGTCGTAAAAAGCAACTAAAGAAGGGGGAGTGGTTCTGTAGCGGCCCTCATACACCGAACCGGACTGTTGTAATAGTCTTCGTTACTAACACACGGTCCTTAAACTCAATTTAAAATAGTAATAACTGGTAGTCATGTCTTACAGTCTAATGACACTTTTCTTTGCGATGGAGCTGAGAGTCTGCATGTAGAATCTCGCTAACGACACGCCTCCTGAGCCTTGCTTCAACGCCAAATGAGCCGCCTGAACAACAAATAATCTATTATCATGTAACTACATTACCATAATAAATTGCGAGAATTACTAAATTTCTAAATAGTTCGTTCAATGTTGAGGCTTTATTTACCTGCACCACAAAATTAGGCCCAGTTTTTCAATCGTGTAAAAATTATATCACGCGTTAAGACCTAACCGTCAGCTATCAACGACGTGAGATTTAATAAATCGTAGATTAAGCTCATATGCCCAGTTGCTCAATCGCGAGTTATTTTAATGATCTTGGATTATTTTAATAACTCGCCAATAATGGCGTTATTTTAGTAGCTCCGCTTTAATTTGCGAGATCTGATTGAGTCATTTTTGTTATGTGGCAATTTAAGGAGTGCGGTATTTTAAACTAAACGCTCGATTGACAAACTGGGCCTCAGTGCGCTAATTTGATGAGATGAACCAATATAACTTCGGACTAAATCATAGCATACATGATAAATAAATCCGATGACATATCGTCCGACGATATTAACCTTTTTTTAAAAAAAAGATATTAACCGTTGCAAAAATACCTGATACAGATAATTAATTCTCTGCAATACGTCGAGCTTTGCGATTTCCTTATAGTGACTCATTGTCGTCAGTACTGCAAGCTACGCCTAAACGGTCACAATGTCATGAAAATGATGTATTGTGAACAATATTTTACAAATTGTTGACATTTAACCGGAAACGAAATAGATCAGTGTCAATGAATCTGTGAAAAAGCGAGCATAATTCGAAATTTAAAATGTTTTTAAATTTTGATAATAATCAGTTATGATTTCTGTTTCAGAATGTAATGATTTTGTCAAATACTAGATGACTTTATTAATTTCGTGATTTTTAAATATTATAATTCACAATCAAATATGCCATTGTAACATGACACTTTGTGACCAACTCGAACGTCGCTGTATTCTGAGGCCCTTTCAAGTTTTTAGCTGGTTAGGCAAGGCAAGAAGTGATTTTACAATAGTATAAGCACAGAATATAGAAGTAAGTGGTATAAGATTCAAATTTGACTGCTCTGTCCCATGTTAGTAAGCATAATAATAATTATTATAGCCTTTTCAACAACTAAGATTGATCTATCCCACACAATGAATGGAAGATGCAATGAAGACGCCCTGAAAAGGGCGCCGTCGATTGACGATCTGAAAATGAGCCGGCAAGTGACGCCTTAACATTGTAGGGTCCGATGATCCCCGATCGCACCTAGTGAGCGGATGCTCAGTCGTAGATGGACGGACGGATCAAGAAAAAAGAAGAAACTATCTGGCCACGAAATTTAAAATCTTAAAAAAGTTCTCTGAAGGTCACGTGACAGATAATAGACTTAATTTTGCGATAATTAGCATAATTTTTCGAAATTTGACCCCCCCCCCATTAGACCCGCCTCTCGATTTATTCTCCTATATTGAACGTCTTGCCCCCGCGGTGGGCAGTTTGAATAGTTTGAGTCCCACCTTCTAGTCGTGCTGCGTGGCGGAGCTGTGTTGAAATTTGTGTCGTTTGACCCCCCTGGTAAGCAACAGCACTGCGCAATAATACCAAGCCTATAAACCTGCTAATATTAATAACCTATAATAAAAACGCTACACTGGACCAAATAACTCTACTAATGCGCTTAGCTAATAATTAAAGCCAGTATAGTTAGGCCTTAATAATTAAATGAATTTGGTTTAATTTTCGTTAATAAGACGTTCACATAGCGTCCTTTTTTTTGCCTAATTGAGCGTTAAACCGATTTAGCTTATTCGTTGAAATTCACTTTCAACTTGCAACTTCTACTTTGCGCGTTATAGCACAAAATTCAGTGCTAAGCCGTACTATGTAGCACTTTTGCGTTTCAGTGCGAAGGTGTCCACTAAAGTGGACACCTTCCACTTGGGTGGAAGGTGTCCACTTGGGTGGACACCTTTATTTTCATGAACACCTAGTCATTGCGCTACAGGCAGTACAATGATGGACGCATGGGGATGAAGGAGGCGGGGCCCGCGGGCCAAACCAATTACAACTGTCCACAACTTTATTGACAGGGTCTTGACCTACATACATCGAATCACAATAATTCAAAGTGATGTCCCTAAATTCAAATCAACTTCCGTTTTCGCTAAAAAGATCCTCCTTTCTACAACAAAGTGCAGCTAGTGTATGCGCGATTTAAGCTTCTGTATCTATGCTTCCACCGCGGTCGCGGACGGAAGGACACAGGGAACTTTAATGTTTTTGAGATGCCCATATAGTCTGGTAGTATCAACTATCGTTATTGGGAATAATATAATAATGTAATATAATAATCGTAGTGATAAGCTACTAGTAGTTACATATACTTATGTCAATTCTGTCAATTTTTTACTGTGTACCATTGCTGGTTGACAAATCGCAATCAAGGATTACAGAACAAGTTTGGTTGCCCAATACAGGTTCTGTAGAAGTTACAATTCAGGTACGGTAAACGGTCCAGCGTTAGTATTGGAGAAATCTAGCAAGGTGGGATGGGGAATGATGTCACCTATGTGTTCTGAAACGCCTGTGATAGGCTGCCAATATCAAGATGCATGGTGACAAGGTTAAGAGAAAAACCGATAAAATTATTTGAGCGTTAGCGTTAATAACTAATTGTCATAACGGCATATTGTAATCAGAGCTGATCGTTAGTGGTTTGATTATACATCCATTAAACCTCGACAGATTTCATTTGTCAGCTCTTCAATTCTGCTTTAATGGTGAAACCTGAGGCACACACACACACTCGCGTTTTTTGGCCGCATTCCCCGTTTACACAGGGGTAGGCCATTTGCAGCCATGGACACCCGCCCTCCACTTTATCCTATCTGTCGCATCTTCGCGTCGCAATTTTCTAGCTTTGATGTCCTTCTCTGTCAAGCTTTTCAACGTCGTTTCCGGTCTCCCTGTATGTCTCTTCCCAGCTGCCTCATAATCCATACATTTCTGCAGCCAATCATCAGGTTCCTTTCTCAAAACATACCCCAGCCATCTTAGTCTGTCCTTACCACCTCCCTCACTGCCTCCAACTCCATTCTAGCTTTCAGATCGGCACTACACTTTCTCTTTCAATGATACTCCACTCATCCACCTCACCATTCTCATCTCTGTCTGAAACTTCAGGTGAATCTATTAAGCAATTACTCTCTGTTGTCTAGTTCATTGAAGCATTTTTACATAATTTTCAGATTGCAAATATGGCTAACACCGAAGTGTTGATGGAGCCGCGTGGGTTCATCAAGTTCATTCAAATCGTAAGTTCTTTTTACTAGTAGATCTATTTTAGTTTTGAAAAGTTAGCTTTCATGAAATGGCATGCTATGCGTAATTTGGATGTCCTATACGACACACACTAATGTTAGTGTAGTTGCTCGCGTCGAGAAGATGAATGTAGGGCTCTCACGCAACTCTCTGTGCGTTTCGTGTAGGTATGATAAGCTGTGCAATTTATAGTGCAGCGCTATTATAGGTGACGTACTGCCGGTTGCTTGACCTCGATTTGAAGTGCGATTTAGTTTTGTGGTCCGAATTGACAAATCAAATTATGCGATACAATTCTCTCAGAGATTTTCATTGGTAAAATCGGACTACAAAATTATATCGCACTTCAAATCTAGATCGAGCTCCGGAAGGTAGTGTTGTATGAAAATATAAAAATATACTTCAATTACTTAACTTAAGGGTAGCAATAATAATAATAATAATATATAGGCTAATTTCTATAGCGCCGTCACAAGTTAAAGTAACAATTCTAGGGCGCTGTA
>JAQIWG010000907.1:0-28143 GCA_034695025.1 Chamaedrilus cognettii
TGGTCACGCAACGGGGCTGTAAATAGCTGAACGTTATTTCTGGGGGGTTTAACTTTTTTCATCCCAATTTTTCTTTCCGTGCAGAACTCATGGGCGGATCGTGTGCCGGCGGAGTGGGGGGGGGGGGGGATGCCAACAGAAATTTTTTAGGCCATCATTACCAGCTCTTGTCCTCACCGGTCGATGATTGATAGGGATTTGTTTATTTCGGGGAGTTTAAAAATTTGTGGGGAGAGATTTTGTCATTTGGACAAAAATTAACATGCGAAGCACAAAACAAAATAATTTGATCACAATTTCAGGGGGAGGCTGTACCCCTCAAAACGTCCCCGAGCCTACGGCTCCGGTTCGTAAAGGGCAGTCGAATACTCTGATAATGTTTCTGCTCTATCATAATTAATGGTGTGTTTGTCTGTCTTCGATCATCGTTGGAACATAGTGGTCTGTCTAGCTTGCCTCCGGCCAGACAATGCTATTAACAGAACAAGAATCTTGCTTTAAAATACTTGTGTTCGATATGATACTGATACTTAAACCCGAAGCATTTTAAAAGCATCGTGTGGAACTTAAAGGGGAGATCGAAGTTACACGTAGATTCACTTTCAAACTGAGATTATCGTTTTTTTGTCGATGCGCCAAATGCTTGTGATTAGGCCTAGTTTAAAAGTAACTGAAAAACACCGTGTGGTACAGCCTGCGTTTGATACACTCGTGATTGAAATACAAGCGTTTCAAACATACATAGTAAAAGAGTAATTCGTGTTTATCAACCATATCTGACTAGGTTAGATCCCGTCATCCCGTATCTTAAAATTATTTCGTGGCACACTTGCTTGTGTGTTTCTCTATAAGGCGGTGTTAATGCATTGAGACAAACGCAAAGCAAATAGCTAAATTTACGATTTTGTTGTAATTAGATAAAAATAGACAAAATGTTTTTATTGAATTTTATTTGACGCAAGCTTTGACTGGTAATGTTTCTGGTAATGTTCTCAATAACCCTTGGTTAGCATTTGTGCACAAGAACCCGATACGTACGTGTTTTACTCTTCTAGATATAAATTTCTCATACATTTGTTTGAGCTGAAGAATTAATCTATTTTTGGAACTAGCAACTTATTTGAAATTTATCTATATTTCGGAATAACATCGTTCGTCTGATCGATTTGTTTTAAACATGGTCGAAGATACATTCTAAAACTACGAATTGACTTTAGATGCGCCTAGCTAGTTCAATGATTACCCTCACCTTTCTATCGCGCTAGCTTGTAATATTTTTGGCTTGTACGGTGCGCTTCGCATTAATTTAAGTAGGAACGAGATGATTGATGGCAGTAATTCGTTGACAATAGGCCTGGCGTTTGACGGCAGCAGGTTGTCACGTTATATCGTCGTCGCGCTTCCGTTCGCTATTCAGCGACGTTATGGGAAACAGGTGCATCGATTTCATCAAATTTCTGACATTATTATCGAACGCGAGCGTTTAGCCTGGACGCGCCTCGTATTCAGATCTGCCACGTTATTGATTGCGCTGTACATGCATACGGCATCCAGGCAGCGCGTGGCTAGGGGCTAAACAATTTTAGGCCTACGGTCGATCAAAGGTGGTCGCGAGTCGAACATTTTCTTTCGTTTTTTTGTAGTTTAGAGACTGTGCGTAGCACAAAGACTATGTACAGTCCGGTTCTGTGCAAGGGAGCCCGCACAGGCCGTCTCCCCCGTCTTTAGTCGTCTTTTACTACTCGCCGGGTTAGCTCTGGGCTGCAGACCAATTCTTTTTTCCCTGGCCTGCGCAGGGTAACATTTTCTTTCTAGCTACCATCAGCAGGGTTAAGTTTAATAGGCGTGACACCCCTAAAACCGGTTTAGAAGTTTGTCGCCCAATTTGAGAAGGGGAGGCGTAGCATTACGCGTAAAAAATCACCGAATGTGTCGTAGGGCTAAGCGGTTTTTAAGATGCGGCGGCGTGGCGGCTGCTTATGCGAGTCAACCCAAATATTTTCTGTTATGTTTTATACTAGTCTATTGGTGCATTGCGATTCTCATTTGTCTCGTTGATTGGTGTTGCTAACTTTATTTTATTATTGCTTTATTATTGCCTCAGGCCTGGAAGCGATAGCCGAACGGCTGCTAGAACGTACTGTCGTGCATCGGCTGTTTCAGCACACAACTAACGGAGGTAGGGCTCGTATTCAATACTGCCAGGGCAGGCATTAAGGCCCCCCCCCGCGCCCCCCCCCCCCGCGCCCCCCAGCAGGGGGGGGGGGCCTTAACACGCTGGGGAGCCATTTATTTTTGACAGTAAGTTTATGTGAAAATTGAAGTTATTACCCCCAGTAATGATTTTTGAGGGAGTCAAGTTGCAGAAGGTTTTGTGGGTTATTGACTGTTTGATAGTTCTGAAAAAAAAATTTCCTTAGTAACTTTTGAAAAAAAAATCGTTAGCGCGCCCCCACCACCCGCCTACGAATTTCTTTTGAAAAGGAAATGAGTATGACTATTTTCGGGGCCAACTTTTTTCTGAGGCCCTATGTTGTCCCCTAGAGCTGTCCATGAATTTGGTGTGGCGCTATAGCAATTAGCTCGTGTGCTGTAAGTAATAAACCTACACTACAGTTTTCCTTATCCTGACCGTCAAAATTATACATTCTGCAGTCAGATACGATGACACTGCAGCCACGCGTACAGCAGTCGTGAAACAAAGGCCAACAGGCGCAATCACTCCAATCGTGGAAGATGAGCCCCCTTAACGTCTTGCGCGGCTCTCTAGCAACGTGGTGCGCAGAGGTTGCAGTCATGGTTACCGCAGGGGAAGTGCCGCTGACAAGGGGGAAGGGAAAGAAGGGAAAAATGAGCCTCTCAGTACAAATCTGAAGCGGAATACAGGGCGTTGTCAAAAGGAAAATATGACACGTTATCCGCGGTAATTTCTTATCGCTTCGATTCCCTATTTCTAGGCCCGACCAGAATTTTTGCTAAACTGATTTGTTTGAATGTATGTGTGTGTGAAAGTGTGAATTGATCAATTAAAACCTTGCTGATACTTTTAACTTGAGATTTTGGGCGGCCAAGTGATTGCTAAAAATTATTGGTTGTTTTGAAATTGTAATCGCGTAATTTCGCCGAGCGTCCCTGTTCACTCAGGACCCTATTCACTCAGGACGGGGATGGGGGAAGGGGGAGGGGAGGTGTGGGAAGGGGGCATTACCTTCCCAACTCCGAGCTTGTCCGCCACTTTTATCTTGCTCGCGCCTCAACTTTTTCCATTTTCTCCACTTTACTCCCCCCCCCCGCCAATAAAAAAGCCTGGCTTCGGTTGTGCCTCCCTTCAGAAGTTCTAAATGTCGACGCCCCTAGATGAAGGCGGAAAGGCAGCAGCGGCTCATCTGTGAGAACAATGAGGAGGAGACAGGTGCAAACCCATTACCTGTACTGTCTGTCAACGCGCAGAATCATTGAGTAACAGCCCAGTCAGACAGAACGGTTGAAAGCATGATTATCGTTTTTGACAATCTAGTTTCAGACAAACTCGTTTTTCAAACAGTCTAGTGTGTTTGGGCATAGCAGGTCCCTTGCATCCAACTTTTCACTCCGACCATGAACTAGTTTGTGAGAAAACTGGAGTATGTTTTCAAAAAAATCGTATGACTGCATGTAACCCGAAATTCGGAAGTAAAAAATCGTACTAATAGAAACTACTCAGTTTTGCCAGCCTTCGATCAAAGGATTATAATGACTGATGCTGAAAATTTGACGTTACAGTTTAAGTCTATCCTACCTGTGAATGCTTTGAGCGCTTTTGCCTCCAGCACAGCTTCCATCATATTTGCACCTGCAAAGACCAATCTGCATCTATATGATGTTCACAATAAACAAAGGGTGCCTTTTTGAGCCACCCCGTGTAGAATTATTCTGTGCTTACAAGTAGGCCTATTTGTCATCACGTTTGTATATTTGTTTAGCCGCTCCTCGTGAATTATATTCGATGTGGCATTGTCTGTCTTTAAAAATAAATAATGGTAAAAAAAAGTAAAATCCGCAGCAGCCTAAGCCTCGTACATATACGTTGCCGCATCAGTCTGGCATCAACAACCATTCTTTCTACTCTTTTAAGTTTAAGTTATATGTGAGTCTATATTCGCTCAGGGCCAAATATAACAATAATTAAAAAGCATAAATCATAACATTATGATAGTATAATCTTATCAATTAACTAACCTAACTTAAGTGCAGAAATGTTTATCTCTGGGATCATATATACCAAACTAATTGGTTGGTATTATATACTTTAAAATTTGTCTCTGAGGGAGGATGAGAAATTTATTATTTAATTGTTTGAATAATTTAATGAACTTTGTTGAATGTTGCTAGAAAACCAAGTTCTGCTTTAAAATATTAAAGTGTGTTTTTATTTTGATATTGAGCAACGATGCTATTTTAGGGGAGGATGGTCAATCGCACGAGACTGAAGATTGGAGACCGGACTTGCCGTGTACGCTATGTTCAACGTCCAATCATCACAAGCCCTATGTGAGTATAATCTGCCTGAGTTAGTGACTTCACTTCCCTTTTCATTTAATTCCCCGATTGACCACTGGTTTAAGAAATTTGTTTCGCAGTTTGTCATACGAAGGAGACAGTGAGCTGATAAAAGTGAGACTGGCATGAATGGCAAATGAAACGTATAGTTAGTTTTGAAAAACTCTGATAAGACATGTTGGACAAAAATGGAATCAGAATTTTCCTAAATTAATCGTGTTTCAACAATGTATAAGCGGTAGCGGCCTATCATGATAACTAATTCAACCGTGTCTTACTGGGTTTGATCAATTTAAAATTTGTCATTTGTGAATCTGGAGGCTAAGGCAATAAAGGCGAAGTTAGTGGAATTTCAAGTTACGTTAAGCATAGCCTAGTACAATTCAAAATGTTGAGACTTTAAAATGCTGTATGATATAACCATTTGAAGACATGCGCAGTTGCATAAACAGGCAAAATACACAAATTATTCAGCATTTTCTCCACAAAACGATGGTGTAGTTGTAGAATACAATGTCATGCAGCCTACCTTTGGACTAGTTTCAATTCTTTAAACTGACGGTGAACTCGTTTCAACAGTTTAATTGATTGACTACTAATTGCTTGAGAAGTAATTAATTGAATACTTTGAACATTTATAACGATTAGACTAGTTTGAATCCCATAATTTTGATGCTTTTTACTCTCCTGCAATCGACTGTTATTTGATTTTTCAGGAAAATCTGAATACTTTTACTATTGGCATGGACGACGTAGAAAGTAAGTTTCTTTATTAGTGAAGCGCTAAATTCTTAGTTAGTCTTTACTTGTTTCCGATTTGAAATCCATCAAACAAAATCTAAACATAGGTCAAACTTTTCCCAGTAGTTAGGCATCTAATTTAAAGTTGATCTTTTGTGTTACCGTACATTGATTGCTACTCGGATTCTATGCAATAAAATCTAAGCTGACTAACTAACCGCCTTTTTTGGTTTATTCTGCTAATGTCCATGCTTTCACACAGGTTTAGACGTATGCACTCTTGTGAGGACTGCAGAAGCTGGGTTTTTATGGCCGGATGCCCTTCTTAACGCCAACCAAATAAATCATCTGCACGGGGTTAGCGGCTAGCGACACTTGTGTGTTTAAGAGCCTCGCTGAAGGGCCTGTAAGGCCATGGTTTCATATTTGTCTGCGCGAGGATTTGAACCCTGGTCCTCATGACTCTAACCACTATACCAAAGCGCCTCGCTGTGATGCAGTGGTTTGGTGGTAGTGGTGTGGTGCAATAAAATCTAAACATAGCTCAAGCTTCACCCAGTAGTTAGGCATCAAATTTATTTCCTGTATCAACCCATCGGACGACCATGCCAATAATTCATCAAATACCGCACTGTTCTGGTTCAGAGCCATTTGATACGCTCATAGGGGCGAGATGTCAATTTTTACGACAGTTTTGAGCGAGACAAATCTGCTCCTCGCGACTTGTTCCCCGTTCTTCACCGGTCCGGTCTTTGCTGCTGCGCGTCCGATAACTTGGAATTGTTTCCGCCCGGCGTGTCCGACGTCTTCCATTATCGCACAATTAACAATCGTGCGCCGGTCGGTGATTGGTCGTCGCAGATCATTCAATTAGAAAAGGCGGCATAAATCTCTTGTGCGGTTCGTTTTGGAAGAATTCACTACGACTAGGCTAACAACGGAGTAGATTTTATAATCCCAGAGATAGTTGTTGTTTTAAGTGCTCTTTGCCAAGTGCAGGATTTTAAAGTTATTGTCAATCAAAAAATATAAGAGCTATCAAAATTGAACATATCAAATCAGTATAGTTTTATGCCTTTGAAAATGTACATCGTTTAAGATTTAATTTCAAAGGCGACAGAGATCTATAGTTACTCTTGCAAATTTGCAGACAATCAGAAAATGTGGGCTCTGCTTTTTAAATTTCTTGAAATCGCTCCTCTTCACTGCAACTTATAGAGAGGCAATCTCGAGGTGGATGAAATTAAGGATAAGACAGTCTTCTTTTTAAAATAATTTAGTTTACATTCAAAATTTTCTTCTTTGTATTAACTGCTAAGACAAAGAAGTCAAAAAAAGTGAAATGTCAATCCTGATTTAAATCTTTACATATGATTTTCAAATCTTAAATTTGGGGTCAAAATTACACTCATAAATTTCCACTGTAAAAAATTCAAGCAAAGGACCGTAACGCGTCTGTCACATATTAACGGTTTGTATTTGAGCGAAAAATGAGAAAAGCAGGGCTTGCAACTCATTCTGATGCGGTTATACGAGGCTTTATTTCGACGCGACTGCATGCGGTTGTATGCGGTTGTATGCGGTTGTATGCGGTTGTATGCGGCTGCATGCGGCTTCATGCCATCACATCACGTTGCCATGCGAGTTCGTTGGAAGTCCTCGCAGTGCATCAGTCCGTTCTTTGTTACTAACAATACGAGTAATTAGTGCCTAATCTGCGATAGATGATGCTTCGGTGACAGTCGAGACAGCGATGGATTTCCGTACGGCATAGAAATGTGTGCCGCCTCTTGGAGATGTGGCATCGGCTGCTGCCTTCTCTAATGTTTTACATTCCTTGGAATTTATTTGACAAGATTAATAATAAAAAATAATATGAGTTCAGACTCCGCTCGACGTCCATGGACGTCATCATGATTCAGAGACATCTACGTCCAGTTTCTTAACTGCAAAATATGCATCTGAAGTATAGACCAAATGAAAGAGAATGCTTATCGCATGAATTGGACCCCTTAGAAATGACTCATAAATGCAAATTATGGCAATGATATTCATAATCAATAGAATCCAATAAGGGTTATTGTAATAATTCTTATTATTTATTATTATTATTTATTCATTATTACTAATAATTCTAAAACATTTATTTTTATGTCTCGGCTATGCATTAAGCACAGCCAAAATATTGAAAAGGGCGGTCGATATATATATGCCTATTTCACATGCATAAATAGATCACTCAAAGGTCAATCATCATTTATTCAAACACAACTGAATTACAACTGACATATATTAGAACCGCAAAGTATATTATTATATATATATATATCACATATATCATATATATATCACATATATCATATATATATCATAATATATATATAGATATATGTTACTATATATTATATCATAGAGTACATATGCAGACACACGAAACGCAAAAGCCTACTTATTTAATGCTTTTTTTATATGTTGTGTTGTCTGCATACAATGTGTGTTTTGTATGCTTTTGAGTGAAGTTGAGATATTTTTTAGTTGTAAATAACAAATTACATTTTAGAAACCCTACTGCTCAAAAATAGTTAAATAGGCCTACAGATTGTATTTTGAGACGTGGGGGGGGCATATTTTTCAAGCTAATCGCAGCGATGATGCGAATCGAAGTCGTATAGTTTGGCAGAAGACTGAAGATGTTGTAATTTTTCTGCTCCGAGGTTGCTCAGAGATCAAACCTACTGGGCCTGCGACGCGACTTGTCAGGCAGGACAAGTGATAAGGAGCGTCCTCCTGCCATGCATGGCAGGAAGAAGGATGGTTGTCACGATACTACACCAGGGCATGAAATAAGGATTTGTCTTTACAGTTAATCTTCACGGAAGGGGAGGGGGTAGGGCAGGGGTGGAACAAGCTGAAGAGCAGGGGGTCCTAGCTCTACCCTGCAATTGGCTGCAATGGGGAAAAGCCCTAACTCTTCCCCGTTATACATGCATTTATGCTGGCGATTTGCAGGATTATTAATTGTTCATTGGAGTGCATTTGGTACGATTTTGAAATAAAAGTCTCTTTTACAGTGAAAGAGCTGTGCAATTATAAAAAGGTCTGACCCCGTCTTTCACTTTTAGGAACTTGTTTCATTCTCGGGAGGGTCGATGTTTTTCGTTGTATGCGTCACAGGGGGCACCAAGACGGACCACAGTGCGATATCAAACCGTTCGCCTGATGTAAGATTTGAGAATGGTGCAACGGACGGTCCCCTGGACCTCAGCAGGGGAGGACGCAGAAGTGATGGGACCTTGCTGCACAATGAGGACTGCAGCGAGACGGGAGCTGTCGAGCTGAGAATACCGAGAGTTTTTCAGAAACTGGGGTGGGGTTTTACGCATTTTAATATAATTTAAATGGTTTTTCAGCGTTGTTTAATTTTTGTAAATCAAGTGTTATTCTATTCAAATACTATTCTGGCCCTGGGCTATGTTGTGGAAGTTTTTGTGGCATAGGCTTAGAAATATCATTTTAATTAGGAAACTATGGGACCGAGATATTCCAGCCACGCAGTTGAGTGCCTCGGGGCCAAGCACTGAACCAAGCTAGAGAACTGGCCCCCTTCTTTAGTCTCCTTATACAACTCGCCCGGAACACTCTGGGCTGCAAATCAATTTTTGTTTCCCGGTTTGCAGGGGCTACTTCTTCTGCATGAAATCTGTATTATTACAAGTTATCCCTGTTGACCAATTCATTACTGAAGAAATTTTGGAGGGGGGGAGGGTGGCGGATTCGCCCCTGCAGACTGGAGTAAAAAGTCTGCAGCTCAGAGTTCCCAGCGCTTTTCGTATAAGGTGACTAAAGCAGAGAGGCAATTCTTTGGACTGTAACAATCTTTTGACACACCGTCCTTAAAAACTAAAATCGGCCATTTTGATTAAGATTCACCCCTGATTGAGAAATTGATTGATTGAGAGTTCACTTCTTCAGGCCGAGGAACAAAGAATTATCTTACAGCCAGCTCCCCGGGCGAGTCGTAAAAGGCGACTGAAGAAGGGGGAGCGATTCTGTGCCGGCTCTCTTGCACAGAACCGGACTGTATATAGCCTTTGTGCTACACATCACGGTTCCTAAACTACAAGAACAAAGAGCCATTTGATTGTTGCTTCAGCGCTGCTAAAGCGCTGGTCTCGAGTTCCAAGCGGAGCTACACCGAACAGGCTCTGAGCGACGCCGCGACGGAGATCTGCACAAACAAGATCGGGACCCGTCGTGCTGCCGCCCTCTATGGAATCCCACGGTCGACACTCCGCAATAAAATTCTGCGAATGAGGCTTGACGATTCTGGCGACGTAAGCACCGGGCATCAATCTCACGCAGTTCCGCCGGACGATATTTTCCGAGCTGGAAAAATAAAGCTGGAATGTTCTTTAGGCGAATGGGATAAAAGATCGGAGGAGAGTTTCTCTTTTGGTAGTGGTTTTCCGCGGGGTCATATATTAGTGCCTTCGATTGGGATGATGCCGCCATTTTTTGCGAGAAGCTATATGTTAGATTACGGAACTGATTTTGACAGATCGTTCGGGATCGATCGAAAAATGCCTTCTGGTGACCAGCCATTCCCGGAATATTCTGGAAATTGTAGTAAGAAAGTGAAGAAAGAAAGTCGCGACCCCATTTCGTCAGATATATTTTGGGAAACGTTTCCGGGGAGGAACGAAATCAACGAACCACTTGTAACGGAGGAAGAAAATCATCTCGAATTGAAGATCCCTCGCTACACGCCCACTCGTGTTGGTAACTCGACACTAATTAATTCCATCCACGATCTTTCTTCTCAATCTGCAGACTGGATGAGAGACAGCCTGCTAGCTCCGTCGGTCAGCTCGACCACCATCAACAGTGTGCTAAAGGACGTCATCGAACAAACGATAACGGAAAAATTTCGCTCGAGATATCGCTCAAAATCCACCTCCTCGACGCGTAAAGCACCCGTAAATATATCGCATAGCAACGACCGATACGAAACACCGAGCTCCGATGGAAGTCTCAGCTCAGAGCCCCCATCCAAGCACGCGAGACTTCACGTCGTGGAATCGATCCTGAAGACCTCAGCAAGCAGCAGTCCGGATGTGGACGAGGCAGGCGGCTCCTCGGGATCATGCAGCGAAAGCGAGAAATCTCCATTTAAGCGCACAAATGACGCGACAAAGAAGACGCGTCCGAAGCGCGGCCAGTACCGCAGGTATAACAGAACGCTGCTGCTCGAGGCGGTCAAGGCCGTTCAGCAGGGAGACATGAGCGTTCACCGTGCCGGGAGCTACTATGGAGTTCCCCATTCGACATTGGAGTACAAGGTGAAAGAACGGCATCTGCTGCGGCAGCGGAAGTCTGCAGAAGCTTCCGGAAAAGCAACGATGGAAAAATCGGCGTCTTGCACGGAAGTTGGCGTCGGCGTTCCGTGCCGGGAGAATAGTCATAGAGAAAGTTTTGCACTGCCATTGTATCAAAGTGGAGATTCGACTGAAAATGACATCGCGACAGTGACGTCATCGGTGTCGCAGCACTTTCCGTTTGTCGAGAATTTGTTCAGTGCCTCCCTTGCTTCTGCGGCGGCGGCAGCTGCCGCAAACCTCTCACACCATCCTCTCGGGTACTTCAGCAGCGCATTGCCGCTGGGTTTTCGCTGGCCTCCGCTGCTCGCAAATCCGTATTCTGTATCCGCGGGGATTTCTTCGCTCGACTCGTCGATGGGCTGCGGGTTTGGATTTGGGACGTCTGCATCGGATCTCCTCAAGCGCCTTCAGCAGAAGGTCCAGGCTAACTCGACCCGAGAGCGCGAATCGTTGCTTAATTTTGGTGTAATGAATTCCTTTGGTGACGAGGGTAGATTGCTTCAGTCCTCACCAGAGATACCAAATGGACACAACGCCGCGTGCAGTGTGGATTCGTCAAGAATGGCATTGACTTGATTTAAGCCAAGACCATGGAAAGCAAGAGCTCTGGAGTTAATTAATAAAAATAGGCGAATAGTGTCTCCCTTCTGACTAACTTATATAATAAGTGAATTTTGCAGAAACTCTTACTTTGCGGTTGCTCGACCTCGATTTAAGTGCGATTTAATTTTGTGGTCGGATTTAACCAATGGAAATCTATAAGAGAATTGTATCAAATAATTTGATTGGTTAGTTTTGACGACAAAATTAAATTGAACTTAAATCGAGGTAGAGCAGCTAGCAGTTACATAATAGAATTTCAACTATCCAACTGTTACATTCTAGATTCTATGTTGTACTTATTTTATTATTTTTATAATTTGTAGCAATGAAGTACTAGGTTGTATATTGTTATACGCAGGGGTGGGCAGTAGCATATCCCACTCTTCAATAGCTGATGCGTTCATGTATTTTAAACCTACGTTTGAAAAAAAACTCAGGAAACTCAGGTAAGGAAAGTTTTTTCAGGTAAAAGCTCAAAAGAAAAATTAAAAACCGATTTTCATCTTCAAAGGTTTTTTTAAAAAAAAACCATTTCCCTTGCCAAAACCTTGACAACATCGCATGCTCATATTCACATAAATTTTTGGCAGTGAAATTGTCCTCTTCATTAAAGATAATATTCTAATATTGTAATCTAGTCATAGTTTTCTAATATCATTGTGTTGTGTTGTTTTGCAGGTTATTTATTTTCTCAGCTATTTGCCTAGTTCTAGTTCTTTTAATTTGAGTGCTAGAAACTACCATGACCTACTCATATATGCTACTTGGGCTGTGAACAGTTCTTATTCAAAGCTATCAGTTTGATGTCGTTCTAGTTTTGCGTACTATTTTTTTGCTAATTATCTTGTTTGATTTACTAATCATAGGCTACTGTAGTGTAAAACTTTAGCTTGGTACGTTCAAAAGTTGTGGTATTTCTGGGTCTTTCTACTGGTATTAAAAACTCAGTGCTCAATGCTGGTGCTGCATTGGCTAATTAAATTCTTTTGTGTGGGTTTATCTTGTGTCGGTGTATGTTTTTATTTGTTGTATATTTTTGTATATTTTGTATAAACGGTTGTACATTTTTTGCACTTTAGTGGTGTAGTGATAAAAAAGTTATGAGTAGGCCTACGCTGCACTCGGGCTAGTACGTACCAGAAATAGCATTGAATAGTATTGGTTACATTATACAATGATATTAACAGTGGATGTACGCAAAAGTGGGTAAAAGCAATGCTAGAAAAAAGTAGTGAGTGCATGGCGTACCCTCGACTATGGAACTAGTTTACCATAGGTGAATTGTATTTTTTCTTTTGCAAATGTTATGCTACATTTTGTGGATTCCTGTGTAGCCCAACACCGTTTGTATGAAATACTTATATTTAATTTTATGTAGGCACAATTGTGCAGAAAATTATTTGCGGAGCATGTTTCTAGTTCTTCGCTACAAATAAATTGCCTACATTATTAAATAGTGGGCTATGCATGTGATATGCTATTGCATGTCATGCGCATGCAGAAATGAAGACTAAGAAGGTCGGCTGAAACTGACTCTAGTGTTAAGTCGTACCAGGCTTCAACAAATCACTAATAATTCAATTCCTAGGCTATATGACCACTAGATGTTGATTAATCCCTTCAGTCTCAGGCGGATTGAGATCCAAGCTTCTATGGACCGTTGAATGTTAATCACTGATCAAAGTTGGGATAAGCTACCCCTACAAACACATTCTTCAGTCAGTTCATTGAACAAACAATCGGATCACCATGCAATATTACTACTAGAAGAAACAACATCTTTAAAACGAATTATATATTCGCTAATTTTATCAAGTCTGTGTGGTCAAATAATTTTTATGTCTAAATCTTTCAAAAATTGTGTTAATTTATCTGTGACGAATAAATGTTGTATAAATCAATACTTCAAAGCTCTGAAGTATTGCGGCCTGACCAAAACCAGGCTGATCAGCTCACTTTGAACACAACTTTACATATTTCTATCAAATTAATATAAGCTTAGCTGCTGGCACTTAGAAAACACTCGTTACTTCAAACTATTCCTATTGCCAGTAATGAATAAATAGGCTATATGCCTACCTTTGAAGAATTTATGCTGATCAACGATCTATTAGCCTACAAGCAGGGTTAAGTTCAGCAGACCAAACTGGGTTTACTCCGTTTGGTTTACTCCTAACATTATGGTTACAAGCAAATTGTAGGGCCTACACCGAATTTGAAACAGGCAGGCCTAGCGTTAGGCTTGAAAATCGACTGTGGTGTCATTTTAAACCCTAACGCTAGGCCTGTTTATTTCAAAATGTTGGCGTACGCGATTTTTAAACGATGAGCAGCTGAACTACTCCTGTTTTAGACGAAACAGGCGTACCCATGCTTTACTAAAGCTAAACTTGACCCTGATTAAGAGCCAAAATTTTCGCAATACACATCAGACAATATCACGTTGCAGTCTTCAGAGATATTCGGTCAGCTCTCCTGGATACTTTGGCTGTTTGAGCGCGGCTGTCTCTGGATGAGCAGATTGAGCAATTGAATAGTGTGGTCCAGCTTGGCATCCATCTTGTTTACCTGCCATTGATACATGGCTTGAAAATTTGTGTATTTACGAGTGAATTGTGGGCTTAAAGCTTCTCAATATTTGCTTAGCTTCAGAAAGAAAAATTTAATTCGTCATTCAACTTTAAACTAAATAATAAGACGAAATAAGATAAACGTAAGATCAGTAATTAATAAAAGTAATCTTGCATGTAAAATCAAAAATTACAACTAAAATCGTAGACTAGTAACCCCATCATGCTACAACTGAAATTCGTATTACAGTGTTCTATAAAATTCTTGATATTTATATGAGACACAATCTATCAGTCGCAATCAGTAGTTCAGTGGTAGTAACTCAAAGTAACAATATCACTTTAGACTTTAATAATTAATTAAATATGATCATTACCCATTAACATCTAAATTCACAAGTTTTTATCTCGATTGGCTGTTGTATAGATAAGTTCACAGATAAGTTCAAAGCAGAGACTTCAGGGATTCGACATACCCGTTGTTCCATTTTTCCCAGTCGCATGGTAACAGTAACACGCTGTCTCTCCTTATCATTGATAGTCACCAGTGCTCCAGGCTTCCCCAACGTCTGATCAAGCCTGTAGTCAACAAATTGCTTGCTATTCGATGCTAAATTAAAATGCCCATATAAAAGCACCGCGGGTTCTTAAATTACAGACAAGCCATAAAAAAGGGTAGTGGGACGTCCATTTCATAAGAGGCCTAATTAAGGTTATTATTTCAAACATTTCATCGTTTTCTCTGACCAAAATCTTCTTACATTTCCATGTGCTGAAAATTCTTGTTAAAGGGGGAATGGATGTAATTGCAACTATGAATACAAAAATTCAATGTGAAGAGTCGTAGAGCATACAAAATCTTATAATTGTTTACAGCTCATGTAATTTCCCTCAACTTCCATAACTGACCTTCGTTGAAGCTCCTTAATCCGGACCATCAT
The DNA here is from genome assembly GCA_034695025.1 of Chamaedrilus cognettii. Taxonomy (NCBI): domain Eukaryota; kingdom Metazoa; phylum Annelida; class Clitellata; order Enchytraeida; family Enchytraeidae; genus Chamaedrilus; species Chamaedrilus cognettii. The sequence goes on from JAQIWG010000907.1 coordinate 14,773, forward strand.
GTTAAGATGCCCTTGTGAGTACTGCTCTATGACGTCACGCAGGTCGTAGGGCTTGCGCGCTTGCTAAAATTGCAAAATAGTAATTTCTTGGATTTCCTGGATCAATGTGGTATTATATTCATGCGGCAAAATTATTCCACTAAACGCTAAACGTTACATTGGAGGCAGGGTTGGCACATTTTGACAGAGTTATGCACTTTATAAGATAGTTTTGCATCGCTACTGTCGTACAATTCGTCTACAAATTCGTGACACATATCAAAAACTCTAGTGCCAGTAAGTTTCATTTGTGTAATTTTGACTTCGATCCAAGCTGGTTTTCAGAGTTTATAGACCGCGCGCAGTAGAAAAGACTATTGCAGTCCGGTTCAGTGCCTCGGTGCTAAGGAAATAACCGCTCCCAGTTCCTTAGTCGCCTCTTAAATCTCTTAATTCTTAATCTCTTTTAATTCTCACCTGGGGAGCTCTGGGCTGCACACTTATTCTTTGTTGTCCCGCTAGCAGGGGGTTTAGCCTAACATGAACATAAATATAGCATTGATACTAGAAGGATGCACTTCAAGCCGAATAGACATTGAAGGCAAAAATGTCTAAACCTTGTTATAAATCTCCATCAGGGCTATTAACTTTTAAGAAGGATGGTGTCAGACCTGAAACTTTCTCTTCGCCACAAAGTACTGCACTCTTCGTATCACTCTGATCGCACTCTTGTGTGCTTCCGTCAGGCTATTGGAAACAAATTAATGCAAAACTGATTGACTTTCAATATTCAACATTTGAATTGGGCAACGTGCCTATTATGATACCATTCACACAAACAATTAGTGTGATTTAGAACAAATTGAAGCCTGTGAAGAAAATCATAGGCCAACACGATGCATGGAACCAATAGGTTATAGAATAATAACAAGCAATAATTCTAGAACAAATCAAACCTAGAAGGAATCAGCATGAAGATCACGCAATATATGTTATACACACGTACAGATTGGATCATATTTTTGAGACATACAGAGTGGGTCCAGTGTGTGAGATTTACAGAAGACATCTAGTGAGTGAGTGCCGACTAACCCAACGTTGCATAAAAGCGTGATTTCGTGCATGCATGATTAAACTACAAACTACAATCTAGCGTCACAACGCAATAATCTGCAGTTACAGCTGTAAGCGCACGCACGCAGTAGCAGTCAATGGAACTCTGACGTCATTTCGCCGCCTGTATTTTTTTCGCACATGCACGAAACCTTGTTTTTATGCATAATGCATGCATAGTGTAGGTCTGGGTCTTACAGTGTGGGTCTGGTGGGAGAGGCGTCATAGTCACCCTCCGTGCCGTTCTCCGCATCAGAGGCCGATGTGTGATGACTGCAGTTCCTCAAAAACGGAAGAGTGGCGTCATTTTTGAGCCCTGCCATTAAGCAAACACCGCGCGCAATACAAATAAAAAAAACCAAGATAATTTTATGAAGATTAGCAAATCAACTAGATTTAGCAAGATCTTTTTAATATACACCAGTTATATCGATATACTAGGGCCTAATCGTTTTGACTTATGATCAACGTCCAATCGATAAAAGGCAATGAGTTTGCTAAATTTGTGATACAAAAGACTAGGCTAGCAGAGTTAATTTTTATACCATCCTGCTCATCACTAGTTTCAGAACAAAATATCTCATATACTCTTTTTCTCATATATTCTTGGCTGCCATCAACTGAATTTTAACTGTAGCGGTGGTCAGCGTAGTGACGAAACTGAATAATTTTTGATAAGTACAAGAGACCGCTCTTATCCACGAAAACAAAAACCTGTATCTCTCTTTTATGCGCAAAAATTTCAGTAAGATTCAGATGTTGAAACTCATACAACATAAAGTATGGTGACCCTCATATACGATATTCTAAACATCAGAGTATTGTGTGCGACATGGATTAAACGGATGTGACTTCAGGCATTCTAAATTGATTGCAAGAAATCAAACACTCTTGCTATTAACATTACTGAATTTTTAATTACATTATGTTTACTTTTTAATGCGACACATTTTATAACACGAGTATTACCGAAGTTGGCTTTAGGCTGAGGAAAAAACAGCATCGAATCGTCGCTTTCCTTTCGATTCTCGTCGGCGCTCGGTCTCATAGTCACGTGAATATCTCCCGCGCTCTGATTGGCTGACGACTGCGCCGCGTTGTTGTGCTTAGACAGACGACTTCGCTTGGCGAGGTTGGCGCTGGCGCGGCGTGCCACCTTGCTGAAGGTGCTTGTGAGGTTGTTGGCTTGCATCTCCTGCATGTGAATCTTCCATGTAGCAGTGAACTTGGAACGCGATTCGGCAGCATAGCATCGCCATAAACACTGAAATACCCACAAAAATAATATAAATTTTTCCCACAAATAAATAATTTAAAATATACATAACATATAAAATATCAACAATGAACAATGACAGAAATACTCAGGAGACGAATTAGCCTAAAAGCGGTGGCGATATAGAGGCTTCTTGGACAGGGCCGGGGGGAGGGGGGGCGAACCCCTTGTGAAACTGAGCTGTGCTAAGATCAAACTCAGCCATTGAATAACCAACGTCTAGAAATTTCTAGCTATACCTGATAAAATCAAAAATCTAATTGTTCAAATTGCCGCTAAATTGCACCAAATAGCGGAGAAATTTCAAACATAAAGTCAACTTGCTGTCAAAGTAACTTTGTGGACCTACTTATTTTGTGTCTAGACATTCAAGAGAAATGTCACACGCTGCTTTTGTGCGCATTTCTGCTTGAAGAACCTCATATGATCCTCCCTGTATCATTAATATTCTAGACTTGAAAGTCCTACAACAGGCTTTCATCAGGCAGTTCTTACGAAAAAATATTTTTTCTGGAATGGAGTATTGACATTTATAAGTCTTTTGGAAGCATTTTAAGTATTAATCAATCGATGGGATATACCTTCTATCATTCCATTCATGTATCGAGGACGCGCGCGTGATAAAAGGCCTGGGGTCTAGCTATCGATCACAATGATTGCATGTTAACCTGAATGAGATTGGCTGCTGCTGGGATCTGACGGTTGAAGTGCTTCTGTCGCTGTTTCTGCTGAACCTTCAGTGCAAATCCTGACCCCAGAATGCCCTAGAATATCCAGCAATAAAGGTGCTTACTGTTTACCGTAGAGCAGGTCCGGGGCATAATTTAAAGAAATTTAATTGCTGCGCATTTCTCCAAAAAATGCACGTTTTCTGCACTTTTCTCAATCTCCCATCAATATCAAATTATCATCATCACTTTTATATTTTTTGTTTAATCGGAGATGTGCAATCGAAAAAAATTGTCATCAACTATGCACTGAATTAAGCCTGAAAAGGTCTACTCTAACTCTACTATATTCAATTTGGCAGAGCAACATCTTCATAAACACGTCATCTATGTTATCTATGATATTCACATCAAAAACTGCACGAAAAACCTGTCTTATGGGTAGTACGTGAATAATTTCTACACTATTCTAGATACATGTATACTAGACTAGTACGAACACTCTTTAAACAATATCGTTCTCAAAATGCAACAGGTTTTGTTTTAAGTGTAGAGACCAATCAATTAGTGGATACCATAAAGCAAAATGCAGTGTCCATGATATCTAAATTAAGATCAAGGGTATAGAAAATGTGAATTCATTAGCTGAGAGGGTGTATTGCGAAGGAAAGTGTAGAATCCACAAAAGGTGATGTGGCGGTCATATAATTTCAACAAATAAAAAATAAAAAATAAATCAATCTGAGGCATGAAATTACTTAAGTGATGCGCCCATTTTTTTATTGTAGTTTGTTTGCAGAACGTAAATCCAACGTCTTCAGAAATTATCATGAAACGCTAAAGTAGCCTGACTTTACGACTACGTCATTAAACAATTTCTAGTGCTTATTTTGACTTTCACATCACACAGTCCTTGATTCTCTCTCACGATGAAAAGTCACTTACAAAAGGCTAATTTTTGGCGCTGAGGCTATGCTAAAAATGACAGCTAACTTTGAATGATTTAACCAAATCACAAAATACGTACTGTGGAAGCATCAGATTACAAAATACGTACTGCAGGAAGCGCAAAGAAAGAAATGGCGAACACGGAGAAACACGAGGCGACGATCTTGCCCATCCACGTCTGGGGCACCAAGTCACCATAACCAATTGTGGTGACCGTGACCTGTAAAGGAATACCAATCCAACTATGAGGAAAAGAATAGTGTCAACTGAATAAACCTTGTGTAGGCTTCCTTGTGATTGATGAGAAAAATCTTCTTTAAAACTAGTCAAACCATGACCCAGTTTATATTATAATGTGCAATCAAATGAATACTCAGAGTATTAGATTTATAACTTGTTAGAGGGTAACTTAAGTTTGTTTATTTCTATTGCACAATTGAACCCTTTATAAAGGGTTCAATTGTAAACAATTTCTAGTGCGTATTGTGAACAATTATCTAATTGGCGAGTAGGCACTTCAATTCACTTTATAATCGTGCCGTAGCCCATGTCTACTTCTAACTGACTCAATCGAGGTCCCCGACGGCGTCTTTCGACGCCGAACCGGACTATAAACCCAATATTATTATTATTATTATTATTATTATTACTGAATCTGTAAGGCGTAGTTCTGCTAATCGTTGGTAGTTGCTGCTTGAAAATCCTCAAATCCTGCTACTCAGAAACACTAAATCTAAAACCTAGCTGTAGTGAGTCAACAGTACACAACTCGTTTAGCCTTCAGTCAATTGCAGAAACCATAGAAAGGATAACTGCATCCGAGAAAAGCTCAGGCGTCTTGAGCCATCGGTTCAGCCAGCTGGATTCTGCTGATCGTTAAAATAAAATTATTATCCTACTGCAGAATTTTGCAGGTAAGCCAACAGGACTATAAGTCGCAATAACAAAAGCTGGTGAACAATTAATATAAGGGATAAGTACAAAATTGTGTGCCACGCGTTCCGCATTTTTTGAACGGCCAACTCATGTAGACTTTGGTACATTTTGTGAAATTTTGATGACTCGTAGTCAGCCAATCGTGCTCTGCGATAAAAATTTGGGATATTAATTGGGACGACTATTTGATAAAAATATTAATCAACATAGCAACGACGCTGCTTACATAACGGCGGCTGATATGACCGGAAAAGTCGATGAACTTACAGGTCTGCAAGAGCGGCCCACAGAACTACAAGCCTAGAATGTGCATGCATTAGCTGCACAATACGACAGAAAGAAGCATTTGTTGCTAAAATGGAAGTTGATTTGTATTACGGGTAATAGTTGTTAATTATTGTAATTGTATGTGAAAGGGTCATGACCCTGTCAATCAATTGTTGACAATTGATAATTGGTTTGGGGGACGGGCCAAGCCCCTACCCCTTCATCCCCATACGTCCTTCATTCTATAGGCTGTAGTGACGGGCTTTGGAGGGGCCACGCGTTGTTCTTTGGTTGACGACTTATTCAACTTTGAACGCCAAATAACTGTTAATGGGTCGCTATTTCTAAACGGATTTCTTACTATAGCGCACAAATTGATAAGTTTTGCAACATATGTTCAAATGGATCAACAGGATATTAAGCAAGATGGCGGAATGTACAGAAATCGTGCGGACTTTTTGATTGCTCGTTTCTAGCAAACTTTTTAAACCGTGACGTCATAAAATTTCCAAAGTCCAAGGTACAATTTCGTGGTTATGGAAGTGAACATTCATGATGTGAAACGCCAAATTCGAAATTCGCACAAATTCTTAGATTTTCTAAACATTTGGAATTTCTAACCCAGTCATTATTTCTTTCTTACCACGCCCCACCAGAGGGCATCAGCGTAGCTGGCGAACTGGTTGTATGCGCCGTCAGGAACTGCATCCTTCTCCGCCAGATAGACAAAGTATGAGGAGAATATGAGACCAAGAAAACCAATGTACAGCGTCGTGATCAACTCCTGCGAAATGGAGAAACTACTCTTACAGTATTTATTGGAGTATGCTTATGAAAAAAATCACCCAGTTTTCACGTTTATTCGGCTCAAGTGCGTGTTCTAGCAAATGAACGTAATTTTTACATTTTTGCATTATTACATACAATATTATTACATTTTTATTTATTGTATGTCTTAATTATATTTTTATTACATCATTAATTTTTATTTCAGCTCATCAACAAGTTATTAATGGATCCTTTATATTTAAATTGTAAAACGTCTGTTGTGGAATGCAATTTATAAATTTGATGCGACATGCTATACAGCATTTTTGTCAAAGATGAATCCTGAAAAATGTTTGCATAATGTCAGAGCAGGGCAACAGTCTTCATGCATTGAAACGCAGACACAAGAACATACAAGTCTGCAATAAATACAAACCTTGACTATTTTTCACATGTATTTTATTGCACAATCGGATAACTATAGAGTGAACTAATTCACTTTTCATCAAAGTCCTGATCAAAGAATTTGGACAACTTTAAACCTAGAAGGGCTACGCCAGTAATATAGCTGCTGGCGTTAAAAAGGAGCTGTCTTGAGGCAGCAAAATACTTTGCGACTGAAAATAAATTTAATTCAATGCAAAAAAACTGGTGACCTACGTGGACCACCATTTTGCTATTTTAATTTTTGGCTTAGAGGAAACATTTATACTATCTAAATAGAGTATTATTGCAGAGACCTGTCGATGCACATAGACGACAGACCCGAGTAACCTCCACGTACCACCTTGTCGATCCACATGCAACATACGCAGTATCTGAAGGAATCGCACTCCACTGAAACCAATTCGCAATTGTGTTCTGTCACAATTTTTTTATTAAATTTTTTACTCAAAACAATCAAATTAGCCTATCCAATATGTTTTGGGTCATTAGAATTCGTTTCTAACCCTCAGGGCTTATGATTTTCGACAGATCTGCCCGGGATTGAAGCTGCTTTGCTTCACGTTGTATTATTATATCAAATGTAATAATAAGCTATACAAAAACATACATATTGTATATACATGAACGTGAATAAACACCAAGAGATCTCTTGCTGTCAATATTGGGCAGAATATCATGCTGCAAGTGTTATGAACCGTGGAGTGTTAATAATTTAACAGATCAGTTACCCTTAGGTAGTCTGTTGCACTTCTCCCGCACCTACGATTCAAGCAAACGATATTTTTCCATCTCCGTTTGCATGACATATTCTTGGTGCGTTAAAAGTGCAATATACATACATACATACTCATACTGCCATCTGACCTAGGCCCACCTGTCAAATACTACTCAGTCACCGGTTCAATTTCAAGCATACTACTTTATTAGCATTATGACAGATATGGATCCCAGTGTCATGCTTTTTCGTACCCGACCTGTCAACACACTGAAAACTACACTAGGCTTTTACTATTGTGCGACGACGCATAGAGAGTATCAAGTTCTATTGACCAAACCGGCAGTTCTACCGATGGGCGCTCGCAAGTTGATGCAAGGGGGTGCACTTGCACCGCACCCCCCTGTAAAAGCGGTTTCCACCTCCCTGGAAAGTTAAGTTGCACCCCCTGTTTAGCCCCCTAGCCGTGCCAGATTTCTGTTACGGTTTTTACGCCCATCGCCCACGTTGCAGTACGAATTATTGTGTATCGCAAACAACAGGCTAAGTATTATACGTTCTGAAGGCAAAAAGTTTCTGTCAGCACTCTCCCCCCCCCTCTCCCACGGCCCCCCGCTCGAGAATTCTGCACTCCCCTGAATTTTAAAAGTGTACTTTGCCCCCCCTTGGAAAAAATCCTCCGGGCGCCCGTGGTTCTACCTGTATCACTCTTTCACCTGCACTCGCTAATTTACTCGTCCGCCAACCCAGAAAACGTCCATATATTTCGCTTAGAGCCTAGGGAGGATACAGGCCGACTGTTGTCGACGGAAAGATATCGATCAATAAGGCAAGCATTAGTGCATTAAAATCGACGGATCTAGAGATGCGACACCGTCACCAGCAGAAAACAGACAAATTAGCTAAACTGATCACGATACATCCGTCATGATTTAGAATTGTATATGTATTACAGTATCCTTGTATTACTAGTTCTCTGAACCCTTTTACTGCACAAAAATTATGAAAATCAATATGAAGTCTTAATTAACAAATTTTGCATAAAGAATAATAAATATGTTAAATTGGAACATTAAGGATATCCATCAGGATATGCATCAAGATATGCCTACTAAATTAAGCGTATCGTTGATAATAAATAATGTATTAGGCCTAAAAATTGCATGTTATGTATAAGAAGCACATCTTCGCGCAATTTAGAAAATGTGTTAGAAAAGTTACGAAATTAGAACTCGTGACGCAATGGAACTTTATGTAGGCCTATGTACATGTATGCATGCATGTACAGTGTATATTGTACATTACAGTGCACTTGTAACGTACCAAAAATACGTCGTGCAAACGGAGATGGAAAAAACATCTTTTGCTTGAATCGTTGGTGCGGGAGAAATGCAGCAGACTACATACAGAAAGCGGTTTTGAAGAAATTGGTACAAACAACTTGCAAAATGAATAAGTGATAATATTAATTGGCATAATGAACATTGTAAGCCAGCTGTTTAAAATTAGGGTCGAACGACAGAGATGTCTGTCATGAGACGTTTTAGAACTTATTCTCACTTTAGACATCGCTTCTAAATTGTAAGCGAAATTAAAATATTTAATATAAAAAATTCCTTGTCATTTGAATCTAAGCTCGTTAAAGCTATTTTTAAATACTCAAAAGGCTCACCCACAAAATCTGAAAGCTGTTACTGACCGAATAGCTGAGGTGGCAAAGACTTGTCCGTTTGAACCGATGGAAAGGACAACTATAGATGCTATCACGACTGCCAAGTCTACAAAGTAAGCAGCAAAGATAAATTGACTAATTTCAACTATACAAAAAAAACCTCTATTAAGGGTAACACAAAGTTCACTCGACGTTGCATGCATATTTTCACATTGTTGCATATCACATCAATGTAATTTTTCTAACTACTTAAATTTTAAATTTTGGCTTATTTTAATATAAATTTACCATTTCATATAATGAAATAAGATCCGTTGAAAAGTGCACTGCTCAAATTAGGACGTTTTCGCGTGGTTTTTTGAGTGAGCAATGCGATATCAGAAAAAAGTTGGATCGCACTAATTTTGCTGCACTTCAAACACAAATTATCCAACATTATGAATTAACGTTGACACGCATTAAATAGATTTTAAGATATTAAAACGTTACCCGCATAATTTGACGGCGTCATCGCCACTTTTAAATTCGCAATATTTTGCATAGGCTAACCGATATTCTAGAACACTGCGGTATGGGGTCAAATGACCTGGCTGCGTGATTGTACGCGACAAACAATAGCCTAGCCTGTCGTCCATGTCGCACTCTCTTGACAGCATTGTCCGCAACAAGACGAACGACGTGTCAGCTTTCTCGAATTCTGCACTAAGTCTTGCATTACGAATGCGAGGATTAGGCTCTACGACCAATAGTCTTCTTAACTCTTTTAGATATCATATCTACTGATGGTACGAGGGATGCTGCATTCATGATCTAAATGTTATCGTACGATAGACCACAAAATCAAAACTAATTACCTTTAACACCAACAGCAACTGATGGTTCGGTCAAGAAGTCAGGTGGTTAGATTATGATAGTCGTGTTTTAAAACGCACAAGTACTATCAGCGAAGAGGCCTACCTATGACAGAAATGGGTTTGCGTGCGAACTTGAGCCGGCCGTAGAACGCCATGTATTTACTGCGACACCCGGCCGACCACAAACGAATAACGTACTCGATACTGAAGAAGACTACTAAAACTATTTCCTGAAAAGAACAAAAGACGAGCACGTGCGCATTGTATTGGCAATTACTATTTGCAAAATTCAGACTCTAAATGCAATACAAACTGTTACGTGTACATTGTCATTCTCAATTATAAGCAATTAGCAAAATTATCAATCCGAATCGAACATTTGGATGTATGGTATCCAATGGTAATCACGTGAAGCCATGAGCTCGTTATCAAAATGTGAATTACAAAAAGAGCTTAGATTAAGCCCTTGCATTGCTGTTCCATGCCATTTGTGAAACTAAATTAGTTTTGCTTTTGAAATCCTTTCAAGGTAATAATATCATTCATGGTTGATTGGCTACTTGATGATCGTTATGAAATCGATACATCACGTGGTATAGTTCTAATAATCTCTTTCTCATGCACGGCGGCGGTATCATCCTCATCTCTACGAACTGTGAAATACCATAAATTCTTTTCAATCTATTTGACCTAGGCCTATATTGATAATCGTAGAATAAAATTGAAATACCGCAAAATTAAGTTATAGGGTCACGCAAAGTCAATGCAATTGTGTATATAATACATAATTATATACAATATATACATAATACAAATAATAATACAGCCATACAGTTAGGCTTACCATCCAAAATAATGTCTCGTTGGCAAAACTTGTATATTGATCAATGGTGGAGAGCACGCTGAATATCAGGCAGATTAGCACCATCATAAACCTGCACAAATTAAGCGCTAACAATAAACTATACGCAATTTCATTTTCATGACTTGATTCTTATGGTTTTTCTTCTTGACTCGAATTCTCCTCTTGAAATATTTGTACAAATTCAATAGCCCAATTGTTCATTTATACGTTTATGCTTTCATGGCAGCGTATCTTATTTTACATTCTTACGGGGTGGGGAGGAGAGAGGGGGGGTTCAAATAATTTAGCTTCAGTTACGCGTCGAACTATGTCGGTGCTATCTTCTTCGCATGATGAAAGAGCTCCGGTACAAGTAGTATTAATCTCATTAATTACTGATACTGGTATCCACCGTTGCGAGTTAACCTCGAGTTGGCTCAATCGGCGGATTGAGTGACGTCACGCTCTGCATAGAAGATTGACAACGGTCACGCTCAACTCGCGGATTGGCCAACTCGAGGTTAACTCGCAATGGTGAATACCAATATTAATGATTAATAGATTAATTAACTAATCACGTGAAATATGTACTTTGGATCTACCCTATACATTAGCCTTGCTTGGTTTCATTGTATAAATGATAGCTTTATTATTGTCTACATTCTACACTACATTTATATAGGCATATCACATGAAAATTATAAACCAAGATTAATAATTGATTACTTACACAGTAAAATGATACATGAAGCATTTCCAGCCGGTAGGCCGCTCGAGAAAATTGTACACCTTTCCCTGAAGTGTCATTTGCAAATGGGGCGCCGGCCACGACAGGTATTGCCCCTGACACCCCGGGGGCAGTCCCTTATCGATGAGACCGACGGATGCTTCATCAGCTTCTCTCCAACAGCCCGGACTAACAGGCTGCGTCTGCTGGTCCGCGGGTTCCTTAAAAAGGTGCGAGAGGTTCGACGGCATTGGTGGAGAATGCTCGTAGCTGGAGACTTCAATGGCGCGTTGGAACGAAGGACTCGTACGCAGAAAGCCAGACGTTTGATCATGGTGAGTGTCACTGTTTCGAGTGCTAGTCCGTAACGAGTGACGCCTGCTAGTGTCCGACCAAGCGCTCGTCATATGGGTGGAATTTGGAATTGGGCGGCTGGAAAATGTTATTTTCCCTTTTTAGAAGCCCCTCACGGGGAGGAGGTGATGCCCTATTGCATCAGCTGACGGTGGTTCCACCGTTGACTGGCAGGCATCGCAGGAACACTCGTGTCCGACGAATTTAATCCACTTTTGTCAGTGCTGCATGAATTTAGTGCTTCACAATCTTTGCCGCGGCCGAGATTCGAACCGACAACTGCTGCAATCGTAATCCGAGACCAGCAATTAAGTTAGATCACTTGACTGTAGCCTAACGCTTCGTCTATTGTTAGTACAGGTATGTAGATCGAAGCGACGCTGATTTTATGCATAGCCTAAGCAGGACTATGTTTAAGCCTGCGCCTTCTAAAACAAGCGTAGTGTAGCTGCCGACCTTGAAAAACCGCCTAATCGTACGTCATCATAGCCGATAATAACGCCAAATGTATCGCCTGCTCGTTTCAAAATAGGCGTACAATTTGCAGCTAGGCTAATCATCGTTTTTGAGTACTACTACGCCTGATAAACTGAACGTTAAACTAAACAAATTTTGACATTTTTTATATATGCCCGCGGTGGGACGCGTTTTGCGAAATGAATTTAACTGAACAGGTGTTACAAATTTCTGGGGGTGCATGTGAACCCTAAGCGGGGGGTCTAGAAATATTTCTGCGACGTAGATTATGTACAGCTGTGGCCAAAAGTTTACGGACAAATGCATTTTTTGTATGTTTTTACCATTTAACCTAATTTTGATACTTGAGTATAATTGTGATATTACAAAGTATTAAGAGAACACAACTTTTGTGAATTAAAATTTGCAACTTTATGTTTTACGCGCTTTTGTGTGAAAATTGGTAAAAAATGCATTTGTCCGTAAACTTTTGGCCACAGGGTGTACAGTCATGTAGGCTGCAATTATTGCATATGTCAACTGCGGGTAACATCTACGCGCTGGCGACACCCTCTGCCGACGTCTGCGAAGCAAATAATATTATACTAGAGTCCTAGACTACTATCATTATCGACCGTTGAAGGCACGTAATACAGCTTAGTTAATGATCAGCGTTCTTATGTCAGTTTCTCCATTGTCGGTAGTCTATATGTAGCTGCGTGCATGATGTACATGCATGCACGTGTAGCTCTATCTGATCACCATGCCCGCCGGCGTGCAGTGGCTTCAAACGAATGGTACTACACAGTTATACTACAATACTAAAACTATAATTGCTATAACATTACGATTGAAGCGTTGCGGCCTAGTGGTCAAAGCCGCTGGTCGCAGTTTACGAGTGCGGCATTATTGTCCATTGCCATTCTAATCCCGTCAGCGGCAAAGATCTAGAGTCACTTCGTGCACCCTTTAGCAAGGATGGTTTAAATTCGTCAGCCACAAATGTTCCTACGATGCCCATCAGTCTACGGTGGAACCACCACCGGCGACCATCAGCTGGTGCAATGGGGCATCACCTTGTCCGCGCAAGGGGCTCCCCCGTAAGGGGTTATAACAACAAACAATAATATTGCGTCATTTGGCTATGCTACTCGTATCATAAGTGACAAGGCATTGCCTACAGTATTATAATGTTACATGATTGAACAGGACCCCATCAACGACGAAGCGATATACAGTATTGCTCAAAAGTTTGAGCCCACCAAGTAAGCCGTTCAAGGTTAAATTCCAATTATATTTATCAGGCATCAATTACGCAAAAAAATAATTACAACGTACTTTTGAATG